>JBBMOI010000001.1:70187500-70427500 GCA_038088405.1 Porites divaricata | reverse complement strand
TTTTCTTGTTATTTGCGGTGAAATATCGACTAATGGCTTTTCAAAGTTCTGTAAGCTTTCAAACCTCATACTAGGTCAGATCAGTGTCTCAAATCTAAATACAAACGTGCATAAACTAGCCTCATAAACTGCGCTCGACTTCATGAAAACAGATATAAATACAATGATAACTCAGGCTTACCATATTTCGAGATGCAGCTCCTGAAAGCTATCAAGTAAGGCCTGAATCGCTTACACATCCAGCAAGGTGAAAAACAAAAACGATGCCATCCGAAATCGGATTTCCGACTTTGACAAGCAGCGCATTTCTCAACAAAAATTCAATAAAGAAACCAGCCATGAATAACGTTAACAGAAGACTCTTGGTAGCAGCTGTATTTCATTTTGTACATCCAGTGAAAAAAGACAGTTATTAAAAACATCACAAGTTGACACAAAACTCTGTCAGCTTCTGTCAGCTGTTGAAGCAAACAAGTTTCAAGATGCTGTATGAATTTTCCGCATGAACTCACCTGTCAAATTTTGACCAATCAGGGCATAAAAATTGGACGTGGAGCGTGACCAAAGCGTGACTGACCTGAGAAAAGTGAAAAACATGTTTTCCCTTCTTGCATTTTTAAATAACTGGCTGAATTTTCGCGTCCGAGGTCAGTTTGAAATCAAAATGATAATAGTGCTGGGCCATAATGACATAAACACAATATATTTCATATGAATTTTTTAAAAAAAAATTGAGCCTGCGATCATCTGAAAACTAGTAACTTGTCAGCGGATAACTTAAAAAAAATACTCGCCCTGGATGGGTCGACACCTGAGCCCGCGATACGGCCAGGTGATACTGGTCAGCGGATACCTTGTCTTGACAGCTGTCAATTGATCACAACATTGATAGTTGTCTCCTATCTAGGCTCCCTGGGCTCCCAAACTAGCTAGAAAGTGTGAGATTGAACATTGGTTCCCCTGTGGTGCGGACGGATGGCGGGCGGACGGGTGGGCGGGCGGTCGGTGTACGGTCACGTGATTACCAAATTTTCTGGGATGGGTAGATTATATAGCTATGGGGCTACGTCCACGCGCGCGCTTCGCGCGCGCGAGGAGCTCCGCTATGAAGATCTCACTCTTTTACTTTTACAGCAGCCAAAATTGAAGGGATGTAAGTGATTCTGATCTAATGTCTAATATTTCTCCTGTTTCATAGCAAATACAAGCCCATGTGGAAGAATCTAGCAGTTTTAATATCCCCTTGATAATGATTACCAAATGTTGTTTGGATAAAGTTAAAGTTGAGGAAGGGTTACGTCCGAGTGTTGTAGACGCGTTTCCGGTCGTCGCTTCTCTCAGGTTGGCGTTAGCAGGCTACAAGTGTTGCGATTAACCTTTAAAGATTGCCCGAACTTCCTGTCTGATGTGCTTAGACAACCTGCATAGCTACTCTCAATGGCAGAATCTACTGTACGTCAAAAAATCTATCTTACAATAATGAACACAAAATGACTATTAATTTCTAAAACTCTCAACCGACATCAGATAACAACTTACAAACCGCTAAGTTTCCTTTGATCAGTCCCTCGACTGTGTAGGAAATATTGTACTTTGAAGAAAATCGCGGAAGAATCTTTGACGCTAGAGGCAAGCTATGACGCGGCAGGGTCGGTCAACTTGATATGCAAGACCACCGCTGCACCACATGTTGAATACCGTAGGCGTGATATCAAGCGTGGAGCGAACCTGTAGGCGAACGAAGTCAATGTTTTTCATTTCCACGGTTGTGAAGATGTGCATGGCGTTATGACCGACAGTAAACACAACGGCGATGAACAGGCCCCCGAGTGACTGACAGACTAACAAGAAGACGATTCGCGACGCAGCCGTTTCTAAGAGCAACGTGATATACATCACCGCAACGTAATGGATACCAATAGTGACTATCTCCGCGATCTTCATCGGTAGGCCCCCAACAAACTGGTGAACAAGTTCAAGCTGAGACAACAGGGACTGCAGCAGCCACGATAAACGTGCAGCAGCTAAAAGCGGCAAATAAAAGAACTTCTGATGTCTGATCAAGAATCTGGGAAGATCCTTCAGCTCTTCGGAGTCGCCTTCAATGATCCTCTCAGACCATAACAACAGTGGCATTGTCAGGGTATCGGGATCGCCACCTGCGATCAAATGTACCACATTTGGTGAAGCGTGATGGTGATTGTGCTTCATTTTCCACCAGGAAGTAGAGAAACCCTGCTAGATGTTTCCGACACCCAGCCCAGCAAGATTGTTATAGAAGCGATTAGTAAACACTTGATGATGAAGAAAGTCGTGGGCAAGCCATCCACATTGCTGCCAGAAGAGAGCGAGAAGAACACCGCCTATTACGCTCCGGTCATGCCCATTGAGTACTTTAATGGAAGCAATAGCTGCGGCAAGTATTGCAGCATTTGATACTACCTTGAAGGCGTAATACAGCGTAGAAGATTGAAATGCACGCACTTTCAACAGCTCTGATTTCATCTCTGTGATATCTCGTCTATATTCCATTCCGTTTCTAGCATCAGAGGGATCGGAGCCGGGATCTCTCTCCAGTTCTCCAACATAAAACCGAGGCAGCCATTTCTAAACAGAAGCAGGGTGGAAGGCGTTGAACACGTCAGTTGCATCCAGCCCCGCATGGGTAAAGATGATACTTCCGCCGGGATGCTCCCCACCAAATCCTGTTACGTCATGACTTTGTTCTTGATTGCTATCCATGACGGAGATCCATTCACGCCGTTGTGCTCTTTGAGCGTCTGCTTGGTGATAAAAGTTTTCTTTTCCGCCCCCTTGGAGAATTTTTCCCCTGATTCCGTTACAACTGCAGCCTTGCGATGAGCAATGTTTGGTGCCACAGTGCCTCTTTTTAGTCTGTCTAGAACTAAAAAAAGAGAATTTTAGGTTAAAGGATGCAAATTGCCCCCGCTGTAAATATTTTTAAAAAGGAACGATCAGGGTCCAAGAGTTGATTAACCATTTGCCGAATAGAATCATAACCTATGGCTTAAAATATAACAACAGAGTCACTTAGTAGCGGCTTAGATCACGTAATACATGTACACAGGCTCATGCAAAAGATTGCAACTATTTTTTAAGGACTTTTCAAGTTTCAAGGACCGCCTACCAGGAATGTAATTTCACAAACTGTACAAAAAAGCACATTCCCAGTCCATTTTAAAAGGACTTTAAGGCTTGACCGTTTGCTTCACCAATATTTGTCAGTTCACTTGTCTTAAATTTATATAGTTAATTCTTGCATAAAACAAAAGACGCTCTATGTAAATCATCAATAATTTCTCTGAGCTATGATTTATATTGTCTTGGACAACCAAAAAGCTGTAAAAATACTTTTGAGGGCATATACATTCGAAGTTGAAGAAAATTTAAGGACTTTTCAAGGAATCCCCCGAAAATTCAAGGACATTTCAAGACTGGGCGAATCCTACAGTACAGCACTAAACCCCACATATGTTCGCACTCTAATGTAATTCTACCTTAGCCTGTCCAGGCTCTCAGATAGTAGAGGTGACGCGTATAAGTAGACTACGAGTAATCCTCATTTTTCCTCAGAGATAGTAGAGCGAGCGAAACGCGAGGGCGCGTGAAAATTACCCCACGCGAGAAAGGCGAGACGCGGTGGACGCGTCTCGCCTTTCTCGTGTTGGTGAATTTTAACGCGCGCTCGCGTTTCGCTCGCTCTACTGTCCCTAAGAAAAATGGGGACTACTCGCAGTCTACGTATAAGTATAAGGCACGCGAAAAAATGAGAAACGGGGTGGTGGCGGGAAAAAGGAAGAGAAAGAGAGCCTCCACTGCCATTCCTCTTCCCAGTATTCAGCCGTTTTATTTTTGTGTTCACACTTTCTCAATGCTTGGACCTGATTTCCTAGGAGCCTGGAACAGGTTAATTCTTCATCTGCTCATGATCAGTGACTGTGCATTGATACTTTAAGAAGTGTTACAAAGTCTAGAATACTGTGGCAAATAAGTAATTATGCACAGCAGCGAGTCCATAACCCTGTTATCTGCTGTTATGCAATCTAGTTTGTTTTTTGAAGTCATTAAAATCCCTTCTTTAAACTTCCAAGTTTTTATCTCACCGCACTTGAAAACTTGTTCAAAACATCAAAAAGTTATTTATTCAATTCTGTGCTAAAGGTGAATTGAAAATCTTTGACAGATACTGGAATAGTAAACTAGTTTTAGCGTGACGGCGTGGTATGACCCTGTGTTACATAATCAGGGGATTTGAAGCCTCGCTTTAAAGGTCACTCAAGGGCACACCAAAAGCCCTTCTTTACCTGGTTGTATCATCACAAAGGTAAAAACTTTATTGAATTGTAGTATTGCTTTAAAAGAGTATCCTCTTTCCCTTTTGTGTTTTAATTCCTTTCGGTCGAGGAAGAATACGGCCGAACTTTGTGGACCTTTGTGGAATTGCATTCCTCTCCTCTAAGTTTTCCGGCAAGTGAATCTATAATCAATTAACCCAAGAGACCGAATGTGGAATTTTTAAATTCGATCTCGAATATTTTATACACAAGGAAATTTCTCTGTGTGTTTAAGTATTTCGATAGTATGGCGATAAAATTTTTAATACTACAAGGTGCTTTCATAATGTTTCATGCTTCGGACATATTAAACCGCACCGAGGAACAAATGTTCGCATCGGCTGTATGCCATTAAGCTAATTCATGCAAGAGAGAAAACAATACAACCTACTTCGCCTACTGCAGTTATTCAGAAACCACTGAGGGGTGCCGCTCAGTTGAACAGCTTATTCCAAGAGAACAACACCGTACAAGGGCAAGGTACAAAAGCACATGATTATGAAAGATCTTTTTCACAGCTTGCGCGGTGATGAGTATGGACTGGGCACCCTTGCTATACGCGTGTTGTCCTCGTGCATGGATAATACATTTTAGGGTTAGGGTTTCACTGCCCGGAAAGCAGTGTTGTGTTTACTGTGTTTGCATTCAAGATCACACTCAAAAAATTGGAAACTATCAGTTAACGAAGCAAAATTGACTGGTTTGTGGGCCATGAACTGTGCGGCTAGTATGAGTAACGACGTCATAAGATGGACCTACCATATCGATTAAAATAAAGCAGTGGACAATTAGCGCAGTTTAGGAAATAATCGCATGTGAAGCTTTCCAAGCTAGCTGGCTTCTAGTTTTTTTTTAGTTCACGCCTTGACTGCTATAATTTTGTTTATTAGTAAAATCCAACTAGTGGTCTATTATCAATCCTGCGTTCTGATTGGTTGAGCTACTACTAGGCTATATGTAGCCTACTAGTTGGATTTTACTAAAACAATTATTCCTCCCGCTCTCATGGCCTCTGAGTCAATAGCCCATTCGGCAGCCTTCGGCCTCATGGGCCATGATTGAGTCAGAGCCCATTCGGGCTCGAAGAATAATTGTTAATTAGTCCTTTATTGTTCTCTTACCTTCTTCTTATATGTTCGGTGTTTCGCGCGGCATGTCGTATATCGTTACTTTGGCCGCAATTTTTGCTTCATTGCTATCAGTTTGTTCAGTCAGGTCAGCACATCAAGATATCGGGTATTTCGTCCTTGAAGTCATAATCGTCTTGTAAGTTTGCTTTTGTTTCGTTTGTCGTTTTTCCTGCTTCTCTTCGTTCAGTACATGTAACTATTTTGTTTTCACTTTGTTTTGTTAACTTATTTTCTCAGTACCGCATCGCATCGCATCGCATCGCATCGCATTTGCATCACTTTATTTTGTTTGGATCTCTGGCCCAAGCTCAGTAGACCATATTAGCATTCAATGGGCGACTTAAAAAACGTAGCATAAGATATAGAGTATTTTGGAGCAACCGTTCGTTCGGAGATTGTGAAGGTTTGTATAAGATCATCATAAGGAATAAACGCATTTCTGGAAACACTAATCTTATCACTGCAGTTAAACTGAGATGGCCAGAGAACAAGAGTGTTTCGATAGTTTCACTTTTTCATCTGTATGCTTTTTTTGACTTTTTAGCCGCGATTTCTACCAATCTCGATGATTTATCGTCCCCGATCGAATTGCTACCGCTAAAAGAACCCTTTCCCGGAGTTTGTTGGTCATTACACTTTTTTACAGACTGCCAAAGACATTTTTACGATTTTGTTATTGCAACTTAATGGATACAATGGTACTCTTTATCTGAGGTAGCCTTAGTGACAGGAGATGAAAAGGGGATATCCTGACAGCCAGTTTGCCATTCAGGGTTTCCGTATGTGCCGATCGGATAGAAATATTTATGGCAGTGGGCTTATGATATTCATACGAAGTGATCTGTGTTTCACTGTGACAAAAGAGCTTGAAGACCAATATGGTATCGATACGTCAAACTTCAGGACTGAACACATCATACTGAAAGTGAAGGTAGCAAAATCCTGGCTCACTGTTATGGCGATTTACAGGCCTCCATCTATTCCAACATCTCAATGGAAATTTGAACTGAGCAAGTTATTTGAAGTTGTTACGACTTTTCCAAACGATGTCATCTGCGTTGGAGACTTCAATAGTAATCTGTTGGATCCTAAGGACAGTGTTCACTTAAAAGATTTACTAGAAGTATACGGTCTCAAAAATTTGATTAAATTACCCACTCGTATAGGCAAGACATCGTCAACTTTACTCGACTTGATTTTAACAAACAACACAAGAAGAATATTTTCATCGGACGTAGTGGATGCTCATATCAGCGATCATTCTCTAATATATACCATTCTGAGAACCACAGCTCGGCGATTGCGATCTCGCAAAATACAACTGAGAAGTCTACAGAATTTTGACCAGGATTTATTTTTACGTGATTTACATTATGTCCCTTTCCACGTTATGGAGGTGTTTGACGATATTGACGATAAACAATACGTGTTTGAGTCACTGTACCTTGACATTCTAAACGAACACGCACCACAAAAGCACGCACACATAAGGGGCAATCAAATTCCTTTCATGAACGAACAATGGCGTAAAGCCATTCGTCACCGCAACAAACTTTGGAAGAAGTTAACGCATCAGAGGACCGACGCTAATTACGCCGAATATAAGACACAAATAATAATAATAATAATAATTTATTACATTTAACATAGCGCTTTAACTATTAAAATATTCTAAAGCGCTTTACAATATGTACAAGAAAATAAATATATATATACAATAAATGGGTTCAGTGGGAAACGCGGAGTGCGGAAAACGCGGAGTGTGAAAATACGGAGTGTGGAAAACGCGGACTGTGGAAAACGAGGAGTGTGGAAAATGCGGAGTGTGGAAAACGCGGAGTGTGGAAAACGGAAAGTTGAATAATGATATTTTGAATAATGATAAGTTCATTGATCAGACATATACATTGATCAGACACATACAGCGAATTGGTTTGAACGATGATGGTTTTTTACTTGGATACGATATTGAAACCAAGTTTTCACGAATTTTCTCAAATCACATCCACAGTACTTCCTACTTTTAAAAGGCAAGCTTTTATCAAAGTGTGAAAATAGCTAGCGTGAAGGAAACGTTATTAAATTGGTGAAGGTGTTGCCGACATGAGTTACCCCATAGAGTGGTTGCGCCCAGCCATGTTTTGCATCGGGTGTGACGTAAAAAAACGATATTGGTAGGGGAAGATTTCAATTTCAGTCGGTTTTGAAAAGCAGTTTCCATTAACTACACACAATTGCTTTTTAAAAGCAGACATCACGTACGCAGTACTTCACCCCTTCATTAACACCCAAGTGTGAAAATACGTAGCATAAACAGCCGGGGAGGAGTCTATCTTTTTGTCGAGGGTCGAGGGTCGAGGGTGAGGGTACCATGTCGAGGATCGAGGGTCGAGGGTAACATTTTTTTTCCAATTTTTTCTTTTGGGGAAAGGTAGTAATCGATGCAATCAATGTCATTAAGAAGAATTTAAAAAACAAATGGCGCGTGAACATACGGGAGTCTTCTGAGTATGCCCAATACAGCTATTACAAGTTGGAGGTAAAAAGTCGTGTTATTGTCATACTACGCCTTTTGTCCGCAGCTGAGCAGCAGCATCAAAATTGTTCAAAATGAAGATTTCAGATTTCAGATTTCAGATTTCGTATACAAGTACGTTATAATTGTTATATAATCAAAGAATACGAAAGTTCGCTATAAACGTTGTTAGCAATCAACGTTTTTAGGTTCAGTGCGATTAGTATTTAGTTTTTTAAAAAATAAAAGTACCTTATAGTTGTTATATAATCATAGAATACGAAAATGCGCTACAAACTTTTCAGAAATCAACGATTTCAGGTTCAGTGCGTTTATTAATTATTTTGTTTTTTCAATTATTGCGCAATTTCAAAATAAAGATTGGGTTGAATATGCAAAGTGTCTTAAATTTCTTCTTTCTACTTGATGTTAAAGTAGGAGATCAGAGAATGATTCCTGATTGATCAATTAGCTGAAAGTTGTACGCCAATCCTAATACCGACGACGCTAACAACGCATTTTGGGTTGGGTTCGAATCTGTCCAGTTAACTTTTGATATTTTGCCAAAATGTTTTCCTAGCTTTCTTCAGGGGAGAAGTCACAATACTGCAGACGTCGATGTTTGCTTTTTAAAAACAATTGTGTGTATTTCATGTGTATGCTTTTATAAAAAATCTTACATTTGAAGTACAACAATTGAACTAAACTAAACTATCAAACTAAACTTTCCACACTCCGCGTTTTCCACACTCCGCACTCCGCACTCCGCATTTTCCACTTAACCCAATAAATGGCAAGAAATAATGATAGTAATAAGAATATAAAATTACAAATTAAAAGCTTTCTTAAAAAGATAAGTCTTCAACTGTACTTTAATAGAGTCAATGTTCCTACAGTTCTTAAGGCTAGATGGCAAAGCATTCCATACTGTTGCCAGTGGTCCAGCATGGAAAAAGGCTCGATCGCCAAAAGTCTTCCTTGTCACCTTAGGGATTACAAGCGGCAATGTTTCAGAATCAGACCGCAGGCTGTATCCAGTTCTAGGCTTTACAACAAGTAGTTGAGATAAATATTGTGGCGCGAGGCCGTTCAACGTTTTAAAAACCAAAAGCGCAATCTTAAATTCTACTCTAAATTTCACTGGCAACCAATGAAGTTCCCTAAGTACCGGACTAATATGGGCAAAGTTAGGAATTAAGCATGTAACCCGAGCCGCCGCATTAAGAACTTTTTGAAGTCGGTCATATTGATATTGCGGAAGCTTATACAAAAGAGCGTTGCAATAATCTAAATGAGATTTAGCAAACGCATGAATTAAACACTTTGTTGATTCTGCAGACAGATATTTCCTAATTTGCCTAATATTATAAAGCCCCCTAAATGCCTTACTACACACCTTTCCTATATGAATATTCATAGACATATGGTTATCAAACCATGTGCCAAGATTTTTAACATGCTTAAGGGGTTGAATGTCACAGTCACCAACTTTAATTGAAGCCATGGTAACCTTAGATACCTGCTGCGACGAACCGATGATTAGAAATTCTGTCTTTGAATCATTAAACATCAACCTGTGTGAGACTAACCAAGCCCTAACATCAGCTATGCAGTTCTCAATAGCCTTAATCGCTTGATCTTGAGCAGCAAACGAATCTGGACGAAATGACACGTACAACTGAGTATCATCAGCGTACCCATGAACTGATGGAAGGTGCTTCTTAACAACCTCAAACAACAGCCTTGCTGCATACAATAGAAAAAGGACAGGTCCCAAACAGCAACAAAGAAACAAATGCACGTCAATTAGGCGCAAAGCGATTAAAGATCATTTTAAAAACAAGTCAGAGACCGACAATCCACGTGCATTTTGGGAGGCTTATCGTCCTTTTATGCATTCGAGGTCCAGTAAACAAGCCAATGACATTACACTAATTGAAAACGATGTGGTTATTACAGATAAGAAAGAACTAGCTGAATTGTTCAACAACTATTTTGTTCACATCGTTGATCGATGATGTACAGGACATTAAAGAACATGACTTTGGAAACGAATTCAGTGCACACCCCAGCATTCGAGCAATTGCGGAGGAAAACAGAAGAAAGAACGCCATACATAATTTTAATTTTAAATACACCAATAAGACCCAGGTTGAAAAACTACTATCAAACATCAACGCACGCAAAGCCTGCGGCCACGACACCATAACTCTGCGGCTTCTTAAGGAATCCGCTTCTGTGATATCTGGCCCACTAGCAGAGTTAATGAATGAATCGATCAAACAATGCAAATATCCTTCTCGATGGAAAATGGGGCAGGTTACACCTCTTTTCAAGAAAAATGATGAATTGAGTAAAGAGAATTATCGACCCGTTACTGTTTTACCGGCCCTAAATAATGTTTTTGAGAAACTTCTTGCTTCTCAACTAGACCAGTTCTATTCTGAAATATTGTCTGACTACATCTCAGCTTATAGGAGACTATAGCTGTGAAACCTCGCTAATGAGGTTAACGCAAGATTGAAAGCGTAGTCTGGATAATAAACAAATTGTTGCAGTGATATCGATATCAATGGATTTATCTACGGCTTTCGACACGATACCACATGGACTCTTGCTGGCCAAGCTGAAGGCCTATGGTGTTAACAGTAGAAGTTGTAAGCTTCTTAAAGATTACTTACACGGTAGGATGCAGCGGGTGAAAGTAGGTGATACACGTTCTGATTGGCGAGAAGTCAGGCGAGGAGTACCTCAAGGCAGTGTTCTTGGTCCAATGTTTTTTAATATTTTCGTAAATGACTTATTCCTACAAATCAAAACTGTACAATTAAATATGTATGCAGATGATGGTCAACTCTACACCGCCGATACGGATCCGGTATCTTTGGAAAGGTGTATCTCGCGTGAGGTAAGCTCATGCAGCAAATGCCTGGTACGAGATCAATGGAATGATAGCAAATCCCAGCAAACACCAAGGGATGATACTAGGAAAAACTGACCATCAGTTTAATTTCTCAGTAAATGACTCAGTGGAACTTTAATTTTCGGCGTTACAATTGATAAAGATCTTACGTTTAAGCAACATGTGTCCTCTATATGTGAAAAGGTAAACAATCAGTTTAGCGTTATGACAAGGTTTGGCAAACTGATATCTACTGAAGCCATACTCCGTCTTTATAAGGCATTTATACTTCTTCACTTTTATTATTGTTCTGTGGTGTGGCATTTCTCTAGTAAACAAGATTCTGATAAACTGGACCTCTTAAACAAACGTATTCTTTGATTTATTTTCAAGGATTTTAACTCTGAGTACAATAATTTACTTAAAAAGGCAGGAACTGGAAACCTCAAGGACAAGCGTTTACAAAACATGATTCTTACTATTTTTAAATGTCTTCATTTCTCTGATTATCCAAGATATTTAAAAGATATGTTTTGTTTACGCTCTAGCACCTATTTTTTAAGAGGACACAATACAAGTGAGCTGTGACGTCACCGAGAGATACTCGCTAATACTCGCCCGCTCTTTCCCAGACTTCGCGCGGACAACGGGTCAAGAGAGAACGCCTAGGGACTAGGCTGAATAAAGTTTATTGATTGACTGCTTGAGGAAGAAAGGGAGGGGGAAAAACTTGAGGAGACTCAAACTGGCGGCATCTGTATCCCGTCTGATCTTAGAGTCTGACTAATAGTGATGGCATTTGTGAGGATATCACTTACGGGTCAAGGCTACACTACTAGCCATTAGCAAAACCTTGTCATGCAGATGTTATCAATACACAGCCCAGCAAGTTTGTTGTGGAACCGCTCAATGAGTACTCAGTGGCGATGAAAGTTGTAAAGCTTTGCTTCTTATAAAGTTATAAAGCTTTCTCTTTACTTAGGCCAGCAAAGAGCAAGCCGTAGGATACCCTTTATCATCAGTCATCACCTAAGTACAATAATCCCATGATCTGTATTTATATTGCAGTATTTTATTGCTATTTGCTGCATAGTAACAAAGCCATATTGAGCGTTTTTACTCACGTGGCCAGCATCTACGCAAATTTATTGGAACAAAAGAAAGCTTTTGCGTAAGAAAAGAGTTTAACTCCCATAGGATTGGCTTGGGACACCAACATGGCCGCCGTGACGTCATGTAAAAACACTCTATAGAGCGTTTTCACATGACGTCACGGCGTCCATATTGGTGTTCCAAAACAATGAAACGGCGGCCATGTTGGTGTACCAACAAAATCCTCTGGGAGTTGAACTCTTTTCTCATGTAAATGCTTTCTTTTTTTTCCAATAAATTAGCATAGCTGCTGGCCACGTGAGTGAAAACGCTCTATAGTGACAAATCATGGCGACAAAGTATCTTGATACAGTGAGGGAAAACTGAGTCCAAGTGTCCTATCTATAGGACTGAGGCTTGGTCCGTATTATATGGTGGCCGATGAAGTCTGACATCTAAGATGTGTCCGTAAAAAGACTTTCGACCGTAATTAATTTTTATTATTAGCTCTGAAAGAGTAGTTTTGTAGTAGCTAAAATAAATTATATCAAGCTACGTGAGAAATTTTAACGTGCATATCATTCATCCTTAAATTTTAGAATTGGATGGCAAGTAAACAGGACAATACGTAATTATATACCTTTATATTATTATACTATATAGACCTTATCACAGTTTTGGAAGCCATCGTGACGGGTAGGCAACCGCGTGGAAAAATACAGTGTTTGTTTGAGAATCTAATGTCCAATAATTTTTGTGAAACGAATGTTTTAAAAAAGAATGAATTTTAAACTAAAGCTACACACAAAAGGATTTTATTGACAAAATTAACTGCGCCAAAACCCCTTTTAAAATTTTCTTTACATTTGTGTAGAAGACTTTTTCTTCCGCTGCCGACTAAAATTTCCCTGGAAAAATTTTAAGTAAGCGACCGGAGAAATTTAAGTACAGATGCGGCCCCCAGAATTTGTTAGTACAATACTTTGCTGTGAAGCTTGGGTCTACAATTCCTGTTTTTTTCGGCAAAACAGCCGTTTTACGAAAATTATTCGACATTAGATTCCCCGACCCAGACGACCATATAAACACTGTAATTTCTCATTCGGTTGCCTATCCGTCAAGATGGCTTCCAAAACCATGATAAGGCCTAATCTTCTTACTAGTACTAACAGGTGAAAAATGACTCACATTTCCAAAAGACGTACCAAATTCTACAAATTATTGTCAGTTTATTCAGATTTGTTTCTCTTGGAGATGATCCTATCCCAATCTGGATAATACAGTTCTTTCATTCTCTGAGCGTGCTCACCAAGATTTGTAGCTTTTGTTTTGATTATTTTAGCAAAAGGACTTGCTGGCAATTCCCAAGCTGAACAGGCGGTGAAAGCAAATAATCCAGCGTCAGCTAGGCAAGGCTTGTCACCAAACAGAAATTTCTTTTGGCCCAGGATTTCAGACACAGCCAGCAGATCTCTTTCAGCAATACCGTAAATTTCCTGCTCCGTATGGCGGCCGATACCGTGGCTCCACAAGTAATTTTTCACTCTCCTTTTTAGCACGAAATAGGCTAGATACTTTAGAGGTGGAAAAAGCTGACCAAGCAACTTTTCTCTCATTTCTGCGGCGTAGTCGGAGAACCAGCAATAATGCGACATGGTCCTATTAATAAACAAACAAGAAAAGACCAAAATCAAGTCACGCACCCCAGTAAAGAAGTAAGTAAAACCTGTAATATGGAAAGTACCCTTTTGATTTAAATTAAGGATGCGATCGTTTAGCCTCCCACACAGACATTCTTAGGCGTTCGTCACGCAATCATTCCTCTCTCCGGATACGTCGGATACGTCACCGAAATGAATTGACCGAGAGGGACTGGGAAAACGCCGTACAGGGACTAGGCAACGTTTTGCTAAGGAATTAGGATTGTGCAATGAAGCTTGCAGGGAAACTCATGCAACACAAAGCTGGAAGTGCTTATTAGCTGCACGGTTTGTCTGGCAAATACACTGTTGACTCCCAAAAACGTGAACCCTCGCTAACTCGAACCAAAATCGACTTCGCCTGGATGTCCGTCGTACATTTACCGTAATGTTACCCTCGGTAACTCGAACACTCGATAACTCGAACCTCTCGCTAACTCGAAGTTATTTTTGTTTCCCCTCAGATCATTTCTATATAGTTTTACTCTCGATAACTCGAATTGGTATTACGTTTCGCGCTTTGCTGTGGCGGTTGAATTTGCGATTGTGGGTCGTCTGTTTTTGGCACAGACGGCGAGTTCTGTCGTAAAACGAATTGACTAGAAAAAGATGCATGGACAATTTTCTCACGTTTCTTAACTGCAGTAAATAAGTGATGCCATGACTGGTCATGATTGCAAACTATTTATCCCATTCCCTGAGTTCTGGCAAAGACGACGAGTTCTGTCATAAGACGAATTGCTGGAATTCAGTGTCACGCCATTCAAAACTAGATCAAAATAAAATCAAAACCGTTCAATAGATAAAGTCCAGAATCTGGGAAATGAAAGGAGGTACATATACAAAGACCATCGCCAAGATTCATGTCAGAGGAATATTTTGTATACGAGATATCCGAAGAAATGTTTTACCCAAACTTATATAGATTTGTATGGAGACGCCATGCTGGTGCTCACCTGTATGAGCTCCAACATGGAGGACGGAAACCAACAGAAACATCCGCTACTAAGTTTTGCTACAAAAACGTGAATTTATTCTTCGAGAAACTCAATAAATCTACACAGGCAGCCCTAGCTCACGTTGCGAGGGAAGGGTGTAATGTAATTTACATACAATGAGGTGACGCGCCGGTGCCGCGTTACAGGCGACCGTTGAAAATATTGCTGGTTTTCAGTGTCACGCCATTCAAAATAGATCAAAATAAAAAGTCAAAACCGTTCAATAGATCAAGTCAAGAATCTGGGAGATGAAAGGAGGTACATATGTAAAGACCCTCGCCAAGATTCAGGTCAGAGGAATATTTCGTATACGAGATATCCAAAGAAATGTTTTACCCAAACTTATAGGTGAGCTCCAACATGGCGGACGGAAACCAACAGAAACATCTGTTACCGAGTTTTGCTACAAAAGCGTGAAATTATTGTTCGAGAGACTCATAATCATTTAAGTAATACTTTTTCTAATACATGAACGGTTTTGATAGCAAAATTTGCTGAAATAAGTCATTTTTTAATCTACATGACAGCTCTCTTGGCCGTCATGTAAATGCCGCGTCACGCAAAAGCTTAGAAATTCAAGCGTACTCTATCACAAAACCAATAACCCTTTTGAAGCGAAAATTTGTATGAAAATTAGTCTTCAGCTACTGTAATGCATCGTGAAAGTAAAATCTCGGTAGGATCGATAGTTTTTTAGTTTGAATTTTAGTGACGTCATGTGAAAACCAACAATAAGAGACTTTTCAAAAGTAGGTTGAGTTTGATCGTCCGGGTTAACGTAGTCCTGAATAGGACTGTTGTCGTTGACAGTGACTGACGTTTCGACAACCTGTGCGGTAGTCATCTTCAGAGTCAAAGTGAGTTGTATCACGTCAGTAGATGGTATTATATACTCTGGTTATTGATCTGATTGGTCAATAAAGTCAAGATGTTATTGGTCGTCTGTCACATAAGAGACTTTGTATGAGAAATATATTACTGAGATCTGCGAACGCTAAATAGCGCTAAACCTTACTTTTTCTTAAATGAAATGAATAAAAAAACTTACCTACAATGTATTCCACTGCGTTTTGGTGTCTGTTTGTCGTTTTACTGGTTTTTTGGCTTTGAAAGGAGCAACAGTGGTTACGCAAACAGACACCAAAACGCAGTGGAATACATTGTAGGTAAGTCTTTTCTATTAATTTCGTTTAAGAAAAAGTAAGGTTTATTTAGCGTTCGTAGATCTCAGTAATATATTTCTCATACAAAGTCTCTTATATTTTCAACGGTCGCCTGTAACGCGACACCGGCGCGTCACTTCATGGTATGTAAATTACATTTCACCCTTCCTTCTCAAATTGAGTTTGGGCTGCCAGTGGAGACACCAACAGTGAAATGAGAGCCAAACCACATAAAGCATTGTGAAATCAACAATAATTAAAGCGTCGACTTCAACATAGTTTTTGTATCATAAAACAACTTCCATTTCACTTGGCACCACGGCAGATTCAAGAATAAAACAAAACAAGTAAGATTTTCTCTTATTTGATTAAATATGTAGTTTACAAATAAGAGCGTGGGTTCCCTATGGTTCCATTGAAGAAGCAAGTAAAGTTCTGGTTGACTGACAAAAATGTCCTTAAGTGGATCAATATTACATTTATCGATGATAGCACATGCCTGCCACTGTTATATTAGCAAGATGCACCATGTTATGCTCAAGGTGCGTTAATTATTGTAAAGTATCTTATGTAATACAAGGTAATAACTGCCCAAAAAGAGCAATTATAGGTAAAATCGAAAAAAACGAAGTAACTTCGTGAAGTCTACTTGGTCATAAAAACTTAGCCTTCAGTTGCCGTCTGGATATTTTGATACAGGAGGATACTTATGTTGTCGTGCGTACTAGTTCAGTTGACATATTTAGTAAATATTAAATTTTAATTTTAATTTCATTCATTCATCGTTTTATTTACCTATTTTGAAATACATGTACATGTGCTCACTGTCTTGTTAATTGAATATGTTGATGTTCGTGTATCTGTTTTCTTTGTTGTTAAGTTTAAATTGTAATATTTACCTTTTCATTCCGCCTCGATTACCTCGGCTATTTAAAATAAACTTAAACTTGAACTTAACGCCTTGATCACTAAAGTACAGTGTAAGACGAATAAGACGGATTATCCGTTTACTCACTGCATCAATCGGCAAAGCATAAGAAATAAATAGGCTGTGAATAAATCATTAGTCAAGTGCAACATGCAGCGGGAATATCAAGTGTCTGGTTAATAACTTGACAGGAGAATTTTTGTTGGTGTTTATACCATTGATATTGCCAAACGTAAGTTTTCCCTTTGTACTTTTCTCTTAGCTTACAGTTCTTCTACTAAATAAAAATTAGTAGTTTCATCTTAGTTTTATCCATAAGAATTGGATCGAATCGTTTTGGTCTGTTTCAGGTTTCTGTTCATTTTTCTATAAATCTATCCATTGCTGGAGTTGCTACTGTCTTTTATTTCGCTTTATGGCACCCGGCATTAGCATTTCTTTTTATGAATCAATCATCGAGTCCAGTATAAAATTAACACATCCTCAGGGGATGAAATTCCAAAGCAAAAAAAAAAAACACACAACAGAACAAAAAATATTCAAACCAAAACCAAACAAAACCAAACAGGCAACCTCCTTCAGGGGGCACCCAACGACAATTTCTGGAAAATATCTGTTAGGAAGACAATTTGAAATCTAGAATTTTCGGAACATTTGTTGTTAAATTTCTTGCTTGCCTGCCTCTCCTAGGATTTTCGAACAAAAAAAATGGTATAACTGGCCCATTTTTAACGGATTTTTACCCTGAAAAGATCACCTAGAATTTTCGCGGGAGCCTTTTTTCTGGCTGAAATTTTCGAAAAGGTAAGTTTTGATCCCTATAATTTTCGGATCACTAGACTTTCAGCTAGGAAGTCCGAACAGATGAAAAATTTTTAGGGGATAAAAATATGCCTATATCTACCGTTTAAATACTAAAATACAGTAAACAATGGTATGTTTAAGTGGTTTTGAACTATATTCTCGTTAGGTGCCCCTGAACATTCTGTTACCTACCAATAGAAGTTTTCCTCCAACATCGTAAGTATGCTGTGACCAATGGCTCTGTCCATGCAATTCAGATGGGAATCCAAATCCACTCGAAACTCTTTCATGAGAAATAGAATACAGAAGTTAGAATCGGCAATTTCTTGGCCGTTGAATTCGATCCAAGGCACTTTTCCTTTCTTTGAAAATTTCATGCCGTATTCATTTTCGTAAGGAATTTTTGTCATACGGAGAAACGTTTCCAACTTTAAACAAAATGGTGATCCACTCACAGATAAATCGGTTGGGCTGACCTGGTGAAGGAGAACAGTTTCATGCTTAGTGAATCGTTTTCTCTCTTTTCCCTTCGCTTTCACGAGAACATAAACCAGACAGACTATTACAGAAATAGCGATGAAGGCTAGAATCTGCATGTTGAATTGCCGATTGATCAGGTCAACCTCCACTGAGTTCAACTAGGTTGTAATGGTCCGCCTAAGAACGATAGCAGAAAACAATAGGTCGCGGCAAATGGAGCCGTTATTTCCTGAGGTGAGCCAACGTGTTGATAAGCTCTAAATAAGCTTTCTCATTGGCTAAAACGCTATTTAGCGCGAAATTCAAATGGTTTGAAGAAAATTTCCTTTGTATCGCTAAAAAATTGCACATTGTATTTATTTTCTAATAATCTTTGTATATTCAAAAAGAGAAAAAAATCGTATGTGAGGAAGTGTGCGTTTTCCCTGATAAGTGTCTGGAGAACAATATTTTACCTTTCTTTTGTCATAATTTTGACAGGTTTACAAGTAATATCAGGTCAAGTTACGTAACTTTGGGTTTATTTTTGTTCTACATGCGCGTGAGCACGTCACCAAATTCCGTAACATTTTTTATGATTTCTTCTGTGACTTTATTTAAAATGAAAAAAAAATTCCCTGAATGTAAATGTATTTCAGATAGAAGAAGAAGAAGAAGAAAATAAATTTAAGTCAATGAATTACCGTCTTTGAACTAATAGAATTTTTGAGGGTGTACTACACGCGTGCAGACCAAAGCAAGCAGTAGTCGCGGACTCTGAACAGTCAACCAAACAAACGAAAAAATAAACATAATAATTTCAAAATTCATAAAAGAAAACTTTAATGAGTCATTTGAAGAGGCGCGCCGTAATTCGAAAATTCCCGCAACAATGTTACGACGCCTTACTGCGCTGAAAATCCTCGCTGTGGATATTTCTGTCGGTGTAAAGCCAAATTCGCATTGCAGAAAATTTCCACTATTCTAGTTGACAAACGACGTTTCTCCTTGAAAATGGAGCTGTGATCAAGAAAAGAGCCAATGGAGATGTCTAAGTAGTCCAAATGACCTTGCTACAGTAGCTTGGGTTGGCGTGACAATACTTTGCCGCGAAATTGGCGAAATGAAGTGAACGGGAGTTAAACTTGTCTCCCGTTGAAAACTACAGACTAGATCCAGTTGAAACAATTTTGCTTCTCTGAGGAATGGTCCCTTGAATTTCCACTACACATAGCAATTTTTCTTCTCTCGACTGTTGTGTGCTTTTGCTTTTTGTTGTTACCGCAGTAGCTGTTGTGGATCACACTTCACCGGCGCACATGATCACTAAAACTTCACTCGCAATAAAAATGACAGCGGCATACAGCCGCAAAAGGTATTGTAGGCATTATATGCCAAAGTAATATTCATTTTAGCAAAAGGATGCATAATTACAAGAAGGAAAAGACTAATAACAGCCACTATTTTCGGATCGACAGAAGAATCTAAGATGGCGGATGATCATTGAAAAGGTCAATAGCTGTGGTTCCTCACATACGATTCTCTTGAAACTTACGTGGAAACTTAGAGGGCAAGTTTTCAATATTTTACTATTATTTTCTAGCTTTTTTTCGATTTCTAGCCAATCACAGAGCCGGATTTTAATTGGTTAATTGAAAACAGACAACCAGCAAGTCCCTGCTGTGTTGCCGTTCATGCTATCGTTCTTACGCGGAGCGTTACTTAATTAAAAGTTAACAGTGATAGTGACGTCAACACTCTTTATCGATAACCCAATCATTGTATACTAAAACAATTTGGTCAAGTGTTCCAACTGGTCCAAGAAAACCGATGGACTCGAGCGGGTCAGTAGTTCATGTATGACCCCATGAAATGTCCCGAGACACCAGTGCCATGTCCTGCCTCTAGGCACAAAGGTGTGACCCCATGTAGCTCTAGTAAGTGTAGTAGCTGCAGTAGCTGTAGTAGCTGTAGTAAGTGTAGTAGCCGTAGTAGCCGTAGTATTTGTATTTATTTATTTGACACACGATTACAATAATTACAAAAAAATACCAAAGAAAATGTAGGAAGAAATAATGGCGAGGAGGCCTAAAGGAAACTGTGGCTGTAGTAGCTGTAGTAAGTGTAGTAGCTGTAGCAGCTGTAATAAGTGTAGTAGCTGTAGTAGCTGTAGTATCTGTAGTATGAGTAGTAAGTGTAGTACGTGTAGTAACTGTAGTAGCTGTAGTAGCTGTAATAAGTGTAGTAGTTGACGTTTTCCTGGAAATAGTTATGGAAATATAATTCTTACTTACACGTGTTAGAGTTTTCTATACAACTTCACACCAAAGTAAATAGGATAAACTGAATAAATACTACTTGCGATCACCCATGGAAAGCAGGTTGTTATTTCCCTCTATAGACTTTCTCATTCCTTTAGTTCTCCACGGCTTAGCCAATATTTCTTTTGGCGTTTAGAGACCGGTTTTAAGGAGGCATGTTTATTGATTACTTTATTTCAGTTATTGCAAAACACGGCAAGCAAATTGTCGACATTTTTTTTGAGAGCTAGTCTTTGCCTGTCAATGTGCGATAATTCGTTTAGCCACGAGTATAGTCAGTATAGTGCTTATCAGCCTTCTCCTTTTCCAAAGACGCGCGCGTAATACAAAAAATTAATGGCATAATAAACAAGTCAATCAAAAAGATCAATTACTTTTTCTAGATATGCTTTTGTATGGCCTTCGTTACTGCTCAACAAAAACTCTGAGCACATTTTTGACTTTCAGACACCTTTGTTAAGACGTCTATGGAGTAAAGTTCTCCTGACAGGCATCAAGTCGTAAATTTCACCACGAAAACCTGGTACTCGCGAAGTTTGCAACACTGTCAAATGTTACGGTCATGCAAATAAGCGATTTACTACTTGTTAACTAATACTACACTTACTTTTGTTACTTACACTTACTACACCTACTACAGCTACTACACGTACTACACTTACTACACATAGTATGTAGCTACTACACTTACTACACTTCTACAGCTACTACACTTACTACAGCTACTACAGTACTACAGCAACTCATGTACTACAGCTACTACAATTACTACAGCTACTACACTTACTACAGCTACTACACATACTACACTTACTACAGCTACTACAGCTACTAAACTTACTACAGCTACTACACTTACTAGAGCTACTACACTTACTACACTTACTAGAGCTACATGGGGTCACACTTTTGTGCCTAGAGGCAGGACATGGCACTGGTGTCTCTGGAAATTTCATGGGGTCATACATGAACTACTGACCCTCGAGCGTTTGTTAACCTTGGTAAACGATCCAGCAATCGAATGAAGTGGACGTCTGCTCAGTTTGTTTGGCCGCACAAAAAGGACAAAGATTTCTAGGTTATTTTAAAACGGAGCCAACTTAATCTACGTTCTTCTAATACCAGAAGACACAATTGTTTGACCCATTTTCGGTATTGCCTCAGGGTAACGTAACACAACACCATGACAACATATGTCTCAGTCAGTATTCTGCACCCGATTTGCCCTGAGAACAAGGCACGCGAAAAAATGAGAAACAGGTGTGGTGGCGGGAAAAAGGAAGAGAAAGAGAGCCTCCACTGCCATTCCTCTTCCCAGTATTCACCCGTTTTATTTTTGTGTTCACACTTTCTCAATTGCTCGGACCTGATTTCCTAGGAGCCTGGAACAGGTTAATTCTTCATCTGCTTCAAGAAGCGTTACATAGTCTAGAATACTGTGGCAAATAAGTAATTATGCACAGCAGCGAGTCCATAACGAGGGGGACATGGGGGTTTACGGTATTGCGGTATTGGGCTTTTTTTCGTGCGGTATTTCGGTAATTTTGATTTTAACGTGCGGTATTGCAGTATCAGCTAGCCTTGCGGTATGCGGTATTTCATCATTTTGGCTGACGGTATTCGGGGAAATATGATTGTTCACGGTATTGCGGTACGGTTGTTTGCGCTTTCCTTTCGATACAATACGCAAAACAAAACACAGTAAGACATAAAGGTCAATAAAAGTTAATATTCAGAAGTCTTTATACATAATAGTAAATGATTACACCATTTGTGGGTCATTTTGTGACAGTTAATGTCGATAATATTGGTCAATATACAATAAGATTGTTGTTGCATCCAATGACAATGAGTTGTCTCAAGTTAACTTACCAGGCTTTTCAATCTGTGTACGTGTGCCGGTAATTCCACAGGCAGCCCAAGCGCACTATGTGTGGGTTCGGGCTTCAGAGGTCATTTGGTCGGAATATACTAGAATTATTACTGTATTATGTGATGCCAAATAAATCCAAAATCTTACAGATATGAAGTCCTCTTGTTTGTGTATCTGTACTAGTAGCCTTTTAAGATAACGAAAGTCGATATTTCTCGCATTATTACTTGTGATTCGAATTTTATAATTTTATAATGTTATCACATGTATTTCTTTCCACTGAGTACTCGACTTAAACTGGCCGTAGGACACAGAGTGGCTATGAAATAAAGGTAAGGGAACTTTTTGAATCAATATTTCGCGTGATCATGATTATTTTTTTTCTTAGCGTTGTACATTCGAATACATGTGATAAAATTATAAAATTCGAACAGTAAGGGCCCAAATCACAAGTAATAATGCAAGAAATATCGACCTTCGTTATCTTAAAAGGCTACTAGTACAGATAGACAAACAAGAGGACTTCATATCTTTAAGATTTTGCATTTATTTGGCATCAGATAATACAGTAATAATTCTAGTATATTCCGACCAAATGACCTCTGAAGCTCGAACCCACACATAGTGCGCTTGGGCTGCCTGTGGTAATTCGAGATCTTACCCTTTTTCTCACAATGGCTGAGGTCGCTGAAGTTGAAGACGGCGATGTCATCATTGACTGTGTGGCAATTTTTTATGAAGAGGGCAAAGGAGGCGAACATTATCGCAAGAAAAATAAGTTTAGATGCCGGGTTTCGAGTACAGAAAAACGGCTTGTAAAGTCAAAAGAGAGGATTTGGTAAATTAGCAAGACTGGCCCACACTTCTGACACTTGACCGGAAAACAGGCGATATGCGAGATGACGTGTTTTGACTACCACCAGAATCCTTTACGATTTTCCTGTTTTGTGCAAGTTAGAGCGTTAAATTTGTTATATAACGCTTTGGAATTAACAAATTTAATACCAAAGGGAAAACTAAATGTATTCAAGTAGTAGTAGTAGTTGTAGACGGTTCACAGTCCTCTATTTTCCCGTAAGATCGTCGAGATCGAGCGCTTTGCGTTACTAGCCTGCGTAGCAAGCGTTTCTGCGCGAGTTCTTCGAGAAAGTTGGGACGAAAGCGAAAAAAAAATTAATTACGGGGGAGGGGGAAGGGAGAGAAGGAAACTTCTTCTTTTCTCTTCTCCCCTCCCCCTCCCTCTTCCATTCTTTTTTTGGTCCCGCCCTAACATTCGCGCTATAACTAGCTTACCGTAAATCCTCTATTTGAGGGGGGAGGGGGGGGGGGGTGCTTAATAGAGACAGGGGGCTTATTTAATTTAAAAACGACGATGGTATCAGTACGCGATAAAGAACTAGAATACAAAGTGAAAAAGCTCGAGTACAAGACGTTTTAGGTCATGTAGCCGAGGACTAGGATCAAATCCGATCTTCCATTTGGTACATAAACCATCCCGGATCAGTCCACACGAAGTTTTACAGTCGGGAAAAATACAGTCGATCATTTATTAGTGAAGAAAAAATAGGGGAGGAGGGGCTTAATAGAGGATTTACGGCATAACTCGACTGCTTACTACGCAGGCTATGCGTTACTGGCGGCCATCTTGGTTTCATATGTCATATGTACCGAGGGAGCAGTCGTCGGGGATTTTAGGGGTAACGCAAAGTCTTCCATCTTGACAGTCTCACGCAAACAAAGGGAACTGCTGGTTGTAGTAATAATGACGCCATCATGCAAATGGCCTTTTAGAAAACCATGGCAGTTTAAGATAAGAGAATTGCTATTCACTATCAGGACTCTATTAGGGCTCACACCTCACTGCATGCTTTTCGTTTTGTATACACCTACCAAAAGGTCCAAAAGGTTGAACGAATGAAGTTTACTTTTCAAAAAAAAAAAAAGCACAGACATCTTTGTGCATAAACGCCTGAGATAATTAAACTCTGCGGCTAGATGGAAGCAGCCATAAGTATGCGGCACCGGTTATAAATGTAATTAAAATATGCGGTATCGGTATTTAGTCGATTCTCGATGCGGTATTTCGGTACCATTTTTTCGTACGGTATTGCGGTATTGGGAACCCCCTAATGTATGGTTTAAAAAACCGTTCAAAATTATTCTGGGGTATTTCCGACCTCGGAAATACAATTCACGGGGTCGGAAATGAATAAGCGGGGTCGGTTTTTTATCACCAATATCGGACCCGTAAAGAGACTTAATTTCGGGATCGAAATTCAATTCACTGGGTCGGAAGTGATTTAGCGATAGGGGGTCAGGTTTGTGCGTCCCCGAAAATAGACCTTAATCTCGGTATCGAAATCTAAATTACCATCCCCGGATTACAGCGGCCCAGGAGTTTCATTTATTTCTGATGTCTGAATTCCTACCGGCAACTGGACCCTTATTACATTCCTGCTATCCCAAACCCACGCCCACACCGCTAGAAATCCCAGTCCTGATTTTTCTGATTTCCGGCCCCTCGAAATGTCCATTGTTGCGTCGGCCGGAATTATCTTTTCAGTCCTGTTTTCGTAATTAAACAAAGACTTAGATTCAGCACTCACTAGTTTAATAAAGAAATGTATATCAATAAAATAATAATAATAATAATGTAATGGTAATAAATAGTAATATTATATAACAACAATTAATATTAATAATGATGATGATGATGTTATTCTTTTTAAATTCTTTACTGGTTGTAAATTCATTTTTAGTGCCATTAAATATACACATTTTAAGTCGTACATAATTATGATACACTGTATATATATGTTGCAGTTAAATTTTTATTTCACTTAGTTTTTGCTTCCTCAAATTAGCATACATTATCTTAGCCAAAAACTATGGAAAAATAAAAATAAACTGGAAATATAAAATAACTACAACATCATTATATATTACTTGTAATTTACTTTTATAGCTTTTAAAACTTGCATCCCACCCTCAGTCAATCTTGCCTTTTTATATATATATATATATATATATATTGGTGCGTTTATTTGCACTTTTGCCAAGCACCGTATGTATAGATGGGCTGGGTTTGATTTGTAGATAAAACTGACAGTTGTCACCAACTATTTTAGCCTTAAATACTTTTATTTTATAACGTTTTTTTTTTTTTTTTTTTGTCAAAATTAATTACATCACAGTGTGTATTTCGATAATTTAGGTCTTAGTAAATTTAAGGGCTGTTTACATGAAGGGAGGAAGATCCTAGTAACAGGAAGATCCTAAAAGGCGGATCATCCTAGCGCCATATGTTTTCTGTATTCGGTTTACATTCAAAGGGTTGTACTTGTTCCTAGAGATGGGATCTTCCTAGTACTAGGAAGATCCTAACACCATGTAAATTGCCTTCGCTAGGAAGATCCTAGTACTAGGGACAAACCAGACAAAAATAGCGGCGGGTCGTTCAGTGGCTAATAACGGTAATAAAGGCCGACCGTTTCGTTTGGCGTTACCACGAGCTGATTATTCATTGTGATAATTCTACTGAAAGGTAGTTGTTGACGCTGGTAAAGAGAGCAGAAGGGGCCAAATTGTATATTTGTTTTGTAGCCCGCCATTTTTAATTCCTTCTCAAACATTCTACATTTGTGTACCACACGGACCAAAATTTCTGCATGTAAACCCAACGTAGCCTTCTACGATTTTCCTAGTATTAGGATCTTCCTCTCTCCATGTAAAGAGCCCCTTAGTTTTGCGATTTTTTTAAAAAAAAAAAACGAAATTAAATACCCTTGAATTAAGTACCAATAAACTACTCTTTCCTTTGATTTTGGTAGATAAACAGCAGCCCTTATTACAGTGACTAGTGAAAGTCCCTCTACCATGCGCCACGTTTCTGAAATACTATAGATACTACTGACATAGATACTAGTCAAACTGCTTTTATTGTATCATTTCTCCTTTATTTATCTTCACGACAGGTTTTAAATCTGATACAAGTATTCCCATTTGATTCATCAAACAAAATTTTTGAAACGTGAAAAACTTGAACTGTAACGATCCATATAGTTTTACAAATCTAAATAGAAATATGTTTAAGAATTTTGTTATTAAAAATGGCACATATCAGTGCACAGGATGAAATAGACTTTCCCAACATAGTACTCAACGGTTCCGACGAAAAATGTCAAAGTTGCTAATGTACGAAAACAAATTAATGTGAGCCTCACTTTTTGGTCGTTTCCTGTTCGGTATAGAAATTAAATTGGTTTAAATAACTTTGAAGTATTTGGAACCCGTTTTTACAATGTATCTCATTTGGTTTGGTCGGCTTCAGTAAGTCTAGTTTTCATTGTGTCCGTTCCATTTTCCAGCGAAGCAAATTCAGCAGGTTTTGAAAAGAAAAAAAGAAAAGAAAATTCTCACTCACTAACTTCAGAAAGTACGGTTGATTTTCTCTATAAAAACTTTTATGTGTAAAAAGCCTCCTGTTTCTTCCACTTTCTTTTCCAACAGGCTAAATGGCACTGCTGTTCCAAGCATTTGCCCTTCAACCAACATTTCGTCCTCTAAAGTGTAGATCTTGTCGTCATCGCCACATATTAAGAAACTGAAAAGACAAATGTTAAAATTTATTTAGCTGATCTGCTGACGTCCAGGATACACCTGCTATGTCGCGTTTGTTCGACTTGGGAGAAAAAGAACATTCCATTTTAGATTCTTGCTTCTTAGATGAATCAAAATTATCCTTACTGACCGTCACCGTGTTAAAAAGACTATTTCTTGCTTCTAGTGGTCTTTATCACGGACGTCCTTTTTGGTCTGTTTCTATGATTTATACCAGAACGGTAATTGCTCCCTTTTTCATAGTAACTTCAATGATGATCTTTGATCTTTTTTTTATCTTATTCTTATGTGTGCTAGACGTTACTCTTACCGTATAGCGATTCTCGTAGGGGACATTGAGTTCCTCAGTTGTAGGTAAAGCTTGCACTCTTTAGCTTTAATGTACAAAACCATCCTCCAGTCCCTTTTATCCCAGTGAAACTCTGGGCTTACCAAGGGTGCATCATCTGTAGCCGCCATTATTACTCTAGTTCTCTGTCTGAAAGAGTCCACTGTCCAGTAAAAACTGGTTATGCTTTCTACAGTCCGAGTTTTCAACGCGTCTTTATTCTGTGGAAAGAAAAAATCAAAATATTACAAGGCGGGGGCCTATTGCTCAGTTAAATCATGTCAGTGTTTTCTCGAGATGCTTAATATACTTTTCTTTTAGTAAAATAAATAATATATAATATCTATATAATATAATATCTATTAATACATGGCGTTTCATCAATCGATCTCAGTTGCGTGTGATACTGTTTGATCTAGTGACCGTTATTTTCGGAATAATAACAAATTGATTGGACAACTGAGAAATCACTTGTCTGTTATTAGCTGTTATTCAGTGCGTGGAGTCTTAAAGCACGCCAAAAAGTACGTTAGGAGATATTTGGAACACAAAAATATAAGTAACATTCAACTGGATATCGACACACCCATAGTATAGCATTTTACTTACGGCACCGAGAAGAGCTTCTTGAAGTCTTCGGTTCTCTATAAGTAAAAGAGACACGTGTCTCTCCGCTTCATCCTTGTTATGTTCGGCTAAGCTGCGGCTGTTCCCCCAGAACTTGCAGCCCACAATGTTGCATTCTCTTTGCCTTTGGCGGCACTCGCTGAGGTGAAGTTGTAGTTCTCTCCTACGAAGAGTTTAGATTGTTATTAATATCAGTGAGTTAATCCGGCCTAGTGAATACGCCGCCTATTTTCTAAATTCAGCTCACTGGTATAACTAGTGTAACAGGTTTGAGCTAGCGAAGGAAATCTTTTAAAACGAAGTTGGGAAAATTTTTGTTGGCTTTTCTTACATTATGCTGCAATTGGTAGCTGTCTAAAGAACCAAACCAATCAGGCAATTGCTGGATTCTTTAACCAACTCAAGTTTACGGTACTAGCTATCTTGGTGAAATCTTGTCAATAGCTATATATTCAATACCCGTCCAGCAGTCATAGCCAAGGAAAACGTTAGAGCGTAGCCATGGCACACTTTCAGTGCAATTTCGCCTACACTGCGCCGTGGAGAGTTTGGTTCTGTACTTTAAACTATGCCGCGGCCTTTTGCACCGAACAAGCATATTCTCAACCAGCTACTGATTGCAGCTTCATAAAAGTAAAGCTTTCTACAGGACTTATTAGTCCTAGTTCGATATGACACACCGCAATCGTAAGAACTTTATATCCTTAAAGATTCCACTTTGAAGCTTTATAAAGATTTGCCGCCCACTTCAAGGAGATCTGCATATGATCAACCAGTTTTTATCATAACACCGCGCTCGACCGGTAGTCAGGCATATCATTTGAGGATAGTCATTTTCACTCAGCAGAGAAAAGTTGATCCTAATCCTGCAAACGTAGAACATGAGGACTCGCAGCCTTTATCGCAACTTCAGTTGGTGTTGCGACACAAACTGCGTGAAAACAAGTTGCTTGTTAAGTTGCTTCCGTAGTCAAAGAGTGAAGTAAAAGTAAGTTAAAATGGGTCAATTTTTGCCTTTTTTAAAAAACTGAACATTACCACACCCCACGGCTCAAAAGGGTTGGCAAAGTATGTCAATTGCTGCGGTTGAATCGCGGTTTACCTCGAAGCAACCTTTGATACAAGGAGAGTACGGGGTCTCCGAGTACGGTAGTTAAAATCATAATGGCTGATGGATCGTGCATTTAGTTCTCGAAATTTTCCACGAATAATTCCGGTTATCATGGAGCTACTATGTATTGAGCACGATTTCTTATGGGGCAAACTAGTTGGAGAGAACTCACCACGTGGCGAAACCACTGGCTTCCTTATTAACGAATGAAATTCAATGTGTTACTGATACTGTTGAGATTTGTAAGATCAAACATACCTTTTTGGACGCCTCGTACACTTAAGTGGACATTTGGTTTCACCTTCCGGACATGTCTCCTCGCGGTGGATTTCTAAGTTTGCCACCGTAGTGCTTCGATGACACCTCTCGCAGAACACCACTTTGAAAATGCATTCTTCCGCGTGTCTTTCCTGGTCTTTTCTCTTCACTTTGGTACTGCATTGATCGTTTTCACATGTAATCTCCTCCTCCGGGCATTTATGATTCGCCAGTTGTTCAATTCTACCTTCCAATTGACAGAGGTCACATTTTGCTTCTAAATTCTCCACGAGTTTCTTGACGGTGAAGTTGGTTTTTAGTTCGCTAGATATTGGCGTACGACAACTTGGGCAGTGTTTTGCAACCCCTTGATTTTGTACTCGTACTAGGCAGTCTTTGCAGTACGTATGGCCACATTCAGGAATGATCGTGGGGAAGATCATGAGTTGATGACTGCAAACATAAAATAGAAATATGTTTTCAATTGTGGCGTTTGACGATTATCTTTGACACAACTCAACTCCCCTTTCTTACCAAATTTGACACTGAAAGTCAGTAGGAGTTTCTTGTACTGGCGTTATGTGTTCCATTTCTCTTCTCAGCGAGGAGTTTGCTCGGCGTTTTAAGGTAACGTTTGTAATAGCTACGATTGCAAGGCAAATAAGGAGTATTTGACTTTGTTAGAAAGCGCAACCGACTTCTTTTAGGAGTACCAGTTGCGTATTTGAAACAACTGATATTCCCAGGAGGCCTTTTAGCTTGTAGGACACCCGAAGCGTTTTCACACCATCATAATTACCATATTGAGGACAGCTACTTAACAGTTCATCGTCAGGAGGAGGCGATAAAAATAACGAGACGAATAAATAAAATATTGATATTATAATGAGGTAACGACTTGAAATGCGTTTTTTCTTTAGTTTCTGTGTGGTATATGTTTTGCTTTGAGCACGGGTATGGTATGAATAGTGAATTGCGATTTTCTGAACAATCATACCACTTGACAAGGTGGCCATGTTGGTGGTGTGTTGGTGGTCAATAGAATATACTTTTTTCTCGAAGAATTTACAAGAAAATAGGGTTTAATTCCCAGATGAGAGAAATGCCCAAACACACTACTAACATGGCTGCGTGACGTCACGTTTTTCGGGTTTCTTAAGTCAGTAGGGCTCGCACTCCATGGTGCGTACCAACTCTCAGCTTTAAGCGCCGCCGCAGTCCACATTGGCATCCTACAAATGTCATGCACCTTCAACGTATGCAAGCCAAGATTTTGATATGGCGTTGGGGTATAGGGATGGGGTTTAAGGCCTACTTTAGTTCTATGAAAGGAGGAGTTAAGATCCAGTCATACTTTGAAAACCCTCTTGAGTAACCCTAGTCCCCAGGGATTTTTCGTTTCCATATGTGCGCGGTGGCATTCAGGCTTCGGGGGGGCATCGGGAAGAGGTTGTGTGAACAAGAGATGGCCACACGTTGCGCACTTATGTTTATGCAATTGGTTGGGGGAAAACGGAGCGATTTTGCTGGCTTACGTAAGTGTACTTTTACGCTCATTAATTTTAAAACTCGTGACAAGAACTGAGAAGATCAATCGATTTTATTGATATAATTATCTTTAAGGGTATGTACAATTATTCAGCGAGAATATCAAAGAGTAAGCTTAAGGTTCAATGTAGTCGAGTTAATTCATAAACTTAAGCTTATTTTGTTTCGAGGTTTGAAAAATACTTGATGGAGAATCTAACTTGTAGGACAATTTCACCTTTAAAGGGCGTATCTTGATGCAGTTGATACCAAGAGATGTTTATTTTTTAATTTAAGCTTAAATGCCTTCTTCCAACTCTTACCAGTTAAAGCCAGTCCTCGAGCTCCTTTTGTTAAAAAAAAAGACTCTGCTACATTTTTTTGGCGTTGTCCAAGCCCGATTACATTGTTTTGTTTCTTCAAAGAGGCAAGCTTATTGTTACTTTTCCAAGTGTTTAGTATCCTACTCCAGGTATAAGTTTTCTGTTTATAATTAGGACATGAGTAATGCAATGGTGGATCCAGTCATTTACATGTAGGTTGGCCGGGAGCCTGTTCATTTTTGAGGGGGCCTGTCGTGCAAGCAGAAGTATATTTTTATGGAAATGAGTGGGCTTGCTGGACAACAAAAGGGTAACATTCTCGAATGAAATGATCATTTTGTCTTTCCCTGCACGGGCACAGGGATACCATTCATTGGCCTGAAAGTAACGTAGGGTCACTGGTGTAGGGATCAACCACTGCTTACAATTTTTAATACTTTTTTTGAAATGCATTCCAAGGAACTTTGCATGACATCTTACTTTTTGCATTAGAAATGCATAATGCGATCTATGGAATAATTAACTCTGAATTATGCTTCCTGTAACAGTACAAACATCGATCTAATAAACAACAAAACCTTCTTATAAACAACAAAGTATCCTGATAAATCTGCAAAATTTGCCTCATGTTCAATATATAAAAACATCAAGCAACCTTATCTGTATGTAAAAAAAATGGTGTTTTTTGTGCAACAATCACCACCTGTGGTGGTTTACGAAGAGCCAATTCATTACTTTTATTATGATCTTCCAATGAGAGTTTTGTTCTTTCTCTCTTTCTCTTTTTGTCTACGTCTCTGTCTTCTGCTTTTAACCTGCTTCTTGTCTTCTGTTAAGTCTAGGAGAAACATAAAAATTACAACAACTATGAATCAGTTATTATTTCATAGATTTAAACCTGGGAGGTGTGCCCTAATCTTCTTTTTTCCTACAAGGACAACTGATTACCAGACATTTGTTTTTTAAAAAAATAAGAGTGCAAGACAGACAATATTTTGTTTTAAGCAATGTGGGGATTACCTGTATGACCAGATTATCTAAGTTAGACTATTTGTTTTTATAGCAATATTAATTTAAAAAGTTCAAGAATTTGGGAATGTGAGAGCTTGGGAATACAAACTATGATATTCAGGACAATTACATGTATTCTGGAGAGAAGTACGCTTACTACTATACCTTTCTCTTGTTTGTTCTCCTCGATGTCCAAGTTACTGGTTGTTTTCTCCTTCTTTTTTTTCTTCTTCCTTACATCTTGTTCACTCATTTTGTCTAACAAAGAGAAAGGATGAGGGAAGAAAGAGGACAAAGACACATTATTTAATATCTAGCTGTCCAAATCACTTCAGTGAGGGGACAGGTCTTCAAACTATTATTACTGATGAATGTTTTGCCTTCCCCATTATTCCCAATTGGCTTGTTCGCTCAAATGGTAAGATCGCTGCGCCTGTATCACATAACGGGTTTTTTTTTTACGCTTTCTTTTTGCAAATGCAAATGTTGCTTCTATAATTGCATTGGTCTTTTTTTGATATAAGGTATATGGTACAGCTGAGAGTTTAGATAATATTAAATCCAAGTTAATTAATTAGTTTTAAGTTTCTTAACAACAAAATATAATATCATTCAATGCAAATTTAACTTTAGTTTCATTACCTGAGAGCCTATCACATTATCTGCTAATAACTATAGGTACAAGTAATGGTCTCCTCTTGTGCAATAGCCTGAGAAAACAGCTGATATTCTGCAACGCCACCAATGGTTTCCCTATTAAATGATGTCTGAGAAACGAGCACAGAAATTCCACACTGATGACACATCTGGTTAGTGTCACATCATCAGTATGGAGTTTCTGCGCTCATTTCTCAGACGTCATTTTTGCTGGGGAAACCAGTGGTGGCATCTTGAAATGTTGGCTGTCTTCTCAGGCTACATGTGCAATGTGTTCCAATTTTGTTTGCCCATAAATAGTATTCCACTCATGCATAAACAAAGCATCTAGCCTTTCGTCCATCTTGCAATCGCTCTTGTGTGAAAATGGCAGATCACCTCCCAAATAATTAAAAAAGGCAATTGGTGAACCTGAATTGACATTGCTTTTGGTAATCATGCACTGCACATGCAGCCTATGGATTTGTCACTAATCTATTAGCAGGTAACTAATTAATCTGTAGGGTGGGCTTATTTCCAAAATTAGTTGTAGACTCTTAGCCAATGAGAATACAGATGGTATGTATAGTGTACAATAAGTAAGCTAATTACTATACCTTTGTCTAGTTTGTTATCCTCTATGTCTAAGCTACCAATTCTTTTCTCCTCCTTCTTCTTCCTTTGACCTTGTACATTCTTAGTGTCTAAGATAGAGAAATTAAGCATCCCAAATTAAGTCACGTGATCAGTGGGGGGCAGGTCATAACCATTGATTTATGATTAATGGTTTGCCTCTCCCATTATACACTGTAAGTCAACTCTACTTGGTGTCACAAGTAAAACACAATGCAATGTACTATGGGTGTGTCAATATTCTAAAATACTCACTGGTTGGTTTGCCCTTCGTCTTCTTCTTTTTCCTCATATCCTGTTCATTCATATTGTGCAACGAAAAGAGAAGGGATGAGGCAAAAAAGAGAATAACGGCATGTTTTTTAATACCCAGTTTCAGTGGGAGCAGGTCTTCAAACTATTGATTATTGATTAATGTTTTGCCTTCCACCCATTATAAATCAACTTACATTAATGAATTTTGGAAGAAAGTCCTGATGCATTACAAACAGGTGATCAATGTATGGCGCAGTTGAGAGTTTAAGAAGACATTTAAAGCACGATAATCATTGATTTTTGACTCGCTCTGTTAACAAAGTGTAATCAAAATTATAGTACTTGTTATCATTATTCTTATTAATTACCTTTACATTCTGATCTTTTCCTCTTCTTCTTCCTCTCCTTCTCCAGATTTTGCTCATTCACAGTGTCTAGCATAGAGAAAGGATCAGGGGAAGTCAGTAGAAAACATGTTGTTTATCCATCAAACTATCTTGCTACAGTGAGGGACAGATCTTCACATCATTGATAGGTGTTTTGGATTACCCTTTATAAAGTGACCCAAATTAATGATTTTTGAAGAGACTGACGAAATGTAAAGCTCAGAATATTAATGTCATAATTAATTTTAAATATGTAGTTCAATAACGATCACACTTAAATCTCTATAGTAACATTTCTCCTTTATCATTCGGTCTTTTTCTTTTTTTTTACTTGTCATCTTTTCTTGCTTTATCCTACTTGTGTACAGTTTCTTTCAGACGACCAAAAAACAAACTATGTACAGTTGCAGATGGATTCAATTCAAAGCGTGACACTTAGTCCACATAACATAACTGTGTGCCATATTGTCATGACAATGACAACAGCCACTTTTATCCAACTTATTCTAAGTTATTTCATAGGAGGCTTTATATATCTATTTGGATAGACAGACACCTGAGGATTCAACAGTGGAGTCCAGATTTGTCCAATTCAGGGGATAGGTTCCACTAAAAATGACCTGAAAAGGAAAAAAAAACTGTGGAAGTATCATTGGCTGTTACAATGGTTAACAATAATTATATCATCTGTATAGAAACTAACATCCCAAGTATAACTATTTGTCCTTGAAGAATTTTAAAAATTTGTTTATTGTTCTTTTTAATGGGTTTTAGTATGTATGTAATATCTTGTTTTTTGTGTAATGTTATAATAATATTATTATTAATGCTTATCAATTAATTTTATTATTTATATTGTTATTTATAAGACATTTATGATTCAGTATTTACATTGTACAATTAAATAACTGTGTTACTTTTATTTGCACTGAACGCCAGTTTCATTAGTATTATTATAATCTTTTTATGACTGTGTACAAGTTGCTTTGAGTCTTATGCCCTTGATGAGTTTGTATATGAAGTTGCCATTTAGTTTGCAAGCATCCAAGACAGAGGAAATGGCACCATCAACTCCAGTATCGGAGACTAAAAGCTCCAGAGATCCTTCCACTCCAAATCTTGACATTGAAAACTCCAGATGCACGAGGCATCTTCCGCCACAATGAGCAAGATGTTAGAAGTTCCAAGATCCTTTCACCCCAGAATCCATATTGAAGTTCCAGTGTGGAACCATTTCAGGGAATTACGCCTGCCATTGCAATACAAGGAACTGGAGTTCCAGAGATCCTTCCACCCCAAAAACTGACATTGAAAGCTCCAGATGCCCAAAGGCATCTTCCGCCTCAAAGCAGGGTTTTTGAAGCTCCAGGATCCTTCCACCCCAGACTTGATATTGAAACCTCAGTGTTAAAATGCTTAATAGGTTGTGAATTGCATCATCTACCACAATACAAGGATCTGGAGTTCCAGAGATCCTTCCACCCCAAAAAATGCTGTTCAAAGCTCCAGATGCCCAAAGGCATCTTCCGCCTCAAAGCAGGGTTTTTGACGCTCCAGGATCCTTCCACCCCAGACTTGATATTGAAGCTTCAGTGTCAAAATGCTTAATAGCTTGTGAATCGCATCATCTACTACAATACAAGGAACTGGAGTTCCAGAGATCCTTCCACCCCAAAAAATGCTGTTCAAAGCTCCAGATGCCCAAAGGCATCTTCCGCCTCAAAGCAGGGTTTTTGACGCTCCAGGATCCTTCCACCCCAGACTTGATATTGAAGCTTCAGTGTCAAAATGCTTAATAGCTTGTGAATTGCATCATCTACTACAATACAAGGAACTGGAGTTCCAGAGATCCTTCCACCCCAAAAAATGCTGTTCAAAGCTCCAGATGCCCAAAGGCATCTTCCGCCTCAAAGCAGGGTTTTTGACGCTCCAGGATCCTTCCACCCCAGACTTGATATTGAAGCATTCTAGCCTGTGTTAGAAACTGGATGTACCAGAGATCCTTCCACTTCAAAATTTGAAATTGAAAGCTCCAGATGCCCAAGGCATCTTCCACCTCAATTCAAAGATTTGGAAGCTCCAGGACTACTACACCAGTTTTGATATTGAATGTTTTAGCATGCAAGCATTGTAGCATATGCAGATCATTGCACCTTCCAGCACAATAAAAAGAACTGGAAGTTCCAGAGATCCTTCCATCTCACATCTTAACATTGAAAGTTCCAGATGCCTAGAACATCTTCCACCACAATGCACAATGTTGAAGATTCCAGAACCCTTTCACCCCAGGCTTGATATTGTAAGCTTCTTTGAACAAGTGTTACCTTGCTGGAGCATTTAAAAAAGTATACTTCCTTCACCTTTGACACGATTTTGCAGAATACAGCGAGTGTCTAGCCTGTTCTTTCTTTAAAATTTGCTTAGAAAACTTTAGAAATTTCAGTATTCAGGTCATTTTGTATAACAGCCCAGAAGTAGCTTATTATACTGTAGCAGAGACACTGGAACAAGGAGATCAAGATATTTAGTCTTTCATACACACTTGGCAACTTGTCTGCTACAGTGCCCTGGAGGTGGCCTTGTTTAGTTACAAACATAACAGTTTTCAAGCTCACCTCCAGCCTCTCTTCATTCCAAAGGCCATGTCATTGAGTACTTATGTTTAAATTTTTAAATTTACATCTTGCAATTCATATGCATGCAAAAACCAAAACCAGACAATTACCATTTAACCACTCAATCATTGTGTTTCCCAATTTACTTAGAATTTTGAGTAATTTGGGTGTGTATAGAAGTCATAACAACTTGATTTTCTTGTTATTATTATTATTACTTTATACGTATTATTACATTTCATTTCTGAAAAAATGAAACATTGATTGCACCTGCTACAAGATGAAATTTCATCAAAATAAAAAAGAAGAAACACCTTGCTATCCATTAGACAGTACTTAATCAGGAGTAAACAGACAAACCTTTAATGCAGTTATTTTCCTTCTCTGCGTTGATTGCACTTCCACCTACAACAAAAACATTCCTTCACCACTAAACAAGAACAAAACAATGATGTAAAAAAACTTTCTTGCTGCAACTTAAATGTTGAACGCTTATGAATGTAATATGGGAATGGTAAGATTGGCTGGAGTCAATACCATTTATGTATCAATTGGAACAACACACAGGACCATGGAAACCACATTAACAAGATCATTCATGTCCTTTCCTAAGTAACCAGTACTCCTAGAACTCTTGGAATTTAACAATATTACTTAACTACAAAATCATTACTTGTAACAGATGTTGCCATTGCTGTTACTGTTGTTGTTGTTGTTACTGTTGCAGTTGATGTTGATGCTGACGATTCTGATGTCGAGGGCATATTGTCTGCAAAAAGGTCGTGGGACAAAAAGACCCGAGTTGAAGAGGTTTTGAATTCTTCTGCAACAGCCTTCCCACTAAGATTTGTCCCAACAGGTAAAAGGGCATGGTTGCCATGTGGTTTTGCCTTCAAAAACCTTATGGTGCTGAAAAGATGAAAACATTCACATTAACTAGTGTTATTTTACAAGGTTCATTGGTTAACTACTAGATGTCAAGGAAAGACTTGAGTGTGGAATCATCATACAGTACACAGTGAAGAGACAGAAGAACAATAAGCATAGGGCCACACAAACTTTCATTAGTAAATAATCAGATTTATGCTCAATGAGACTTGTTATTCCAGCTGGCTAGTTGTGCTGGTGGGAGTAAACTTAAGGGATTCAACTCTCTTTATGGCTGTTCCAGCATTGATACAGGAAAAGAAAATTAAGTAACCTAGGTTGTTATTGTGGCTACCAATAAAGCAGTCACCCTATATCAAGTGGCCTCTGTATTGACAGATAGTCCCAACTTAATAATTATGGTCTATTGTAGAAATGATTTTGATTTTTTTTACCTCTGTCAAGCATGTGCACCTCTATAAAATGGTCACAACACCCTTTAGAGTTCTCCTGTTGTTGTTGCCAACACAATACATTACTTGGTTTGGATTAAAGAGATTGCAGATTTTGGATCACCACAAGTGTCAATTGTTGGTTTTCACATGACGTCACCAAAATGCAAACTAAAAAATTATCGATCCTACCGAGATTTTACTTTCACGATGCATTAGACCAGCTCAAAACTAATTTTCATACAAATTTGCGCTTCAAAAGGATTCTTGGTTTTGTGATAGAGTACGCTTGAATTTCTAAGCTTTTGCGTGACGCGGCATTTACATGACGGCCAAGCTAGCTGTCATGTAGGTTAAAAAAATGACTTATTTTAGGAAATTTTGCTATCTCAACAGTTCATGTATTATAAAAAGTATTACTTTAATGTTTATGAGTTTCTCGAAGAATAAATTCACGCTTTTGTAGCAAAACTCGGTAACAGATGTTTCTGTTGGTTTCCATCCGCCATGTTGGAGCTCATCTGGATGATCTCCAGCATGGCGTCTCCATACAAAGCTCTATAAATTTGAGTAAAACATTTCTTCGGATATCTCGTATACGAATTATTCCTTCGACCCAAATCTTGGCAAGGGTCTTTGCATATTTACCTCCTTTCATTTCCAAGATTCTGGACTTTATCTGTCGAACGGTTTTGATTTTTATTTTAATCTATTTTGAATGGCGTGACACTGAAAACCAGCAATAGTGCTCCTGTTGCATTTGTGGTTCAAATTTCTAACATGCCAACCAAGTGTAAAGGAATTTGCTCATGTCTCAAGAGATAATATTAAAGTAAGACATGGTATGGACATTATTTTTAGCTGGGACATTTCCTTGACCCCCTTCCCCTGATCCACGTGTCCCCAAAATTATAGCATGTCAGTCTGATTACTAATTTGATCTAAGCAGAAATTGCAAAAATTATTGTTGTTCTACCTGACAGGGTGAACTTTTGGACTGCCTGTTCACATACAGGGATAGGCCTAGGATTGCAATAACCAACATCAAGGATAAAATTTGCTACCACAGTTTGGGAGGTGATGACCAACCCACCAAACCCATCGTGGGGAGGAACAGAAACGTTATCTGTCCGCCACTTGGTTGCGACTCCGAAGATGGAGCCCAGCTAATATGGCAAATTTGACAATTTGAGATAAAAATTCTCCCAACCTAAACGCCTAGGAGACCGACCTTTGCCCTCCCACAAAAAAGTCCCACCCATTAACTTTAGTCTTCTATAATATAATAATAATACCTAGCTGTATTTTAAGTTTCAACACAATCATATGAAATAAACGAAACCGGAATAATAACATCCCCAGCCCATCACGGACAGGCGCATAATTTATCATGCATTTCCAATTTTTCGCGCAATGACAATCAAAAGGAACTTACCTCGCGTTGCCTATCTCCTTAAAGTCCCTTTTCAAGAGGGAGAGCATTTCCATTCCACTAAACGATTTGTCGAATTTAATTCATTTGTCTTCTACTTGGCCTTGGGCATTTTGAACTGTGGTATCTGAGCCAAGCCAGAGAAAGGTTCTCGTGGGCTTGGCTCCACTGGACTTCGATCCGGACCGAACGCCTGCCGTTTGTGCGCTGAATACGGGGCCAAGATTGCCCAGTCCAGTAGGCTGGCCATTACTAGACGCCGCATCCCGATCCTGTGCATTCATTTCACCTAGAAAAGTACCTAACGACCGCGACAACTGAGAGAAGGATTCTTCGCTCATACCAAATCGACAAGATTAACCTCGTGGCAAAATTACTACAGTATATCAGTTTACTCTGGAAACGTCACATCCTGTAAGCTGATATGAGACGCGGCTTCCCAAGACAAAAAACAGTCAACTGAATATCTGACCACTACGACAAAGACCAGGTGTTTCAATAGGTGGTACAAAGAAGGGAAAAAACACCAAGATATGTAACTTGAAGTAATATTTTAAAAGAGAAAAAAATAGATAAATATAATCGCACACACACACACACAAACCCGCACAAAATATACAACGCGAAAAGTCAGTACTATACATGTCAGTAAATTCAAAAGGAAAAAATCACACATGATCGAATGGGGGCAAAAATCAAAACCCAAAATATCCCAAGCGCTCCGAACAAAACCCCCCAAAAAATCGCAGGACCAACATTAAACACCACAAAAATCCCATGCCGAATGTCCCAGCCATGAAAATTTTCAGAAAGCGTCAAATGATATTACACGAAAAATAGAATTGGCGAAACATTAGTTTTGAATGCCCCCAAAAATTCCCATTTGAATCAAGCCACCCAAAAAAATGCCAAAATTTGCCAACCGAAAAAAAAAAACCGAAACCCCCCAAAAATCCTTTGGTCATGCATCCCTCTCGCCCCGCTGGGGCTTCTGCTCCCCATCTGATGGTCTTCAGCATGCAGTGAGCTGGCCTCTTTCCGTTGGTGCCTGATCGCGTTAAACATTAACAACTACCTTCCTAAGTGAATCCGGACTACATACCACGATTGACCGTCAACACACGTTTTAAATGTGTGCCCTGTGTATTTCATTTCCATTGTTTACTTGGTGTTTCTTCATTCTAACCGTTGGGATTCAACCAAGAGCAGGTAAGTAGTACTTTTAAAAAAGAAAAACGACAACACGTATACAGCGTCAGGCTGCGCTGTAGTGGAATGTGCTGCTCAGATATCAGATTTATAGTCATGATTGTTAAAGAAGGACAAGCTACATTCCACATAAAATTCTTTCAATCGTTGTTGATTTTAGATGTCATGTGGGCCGTAGGTTGCAGCTCTCCCCCTCTTCTTTTTCAAACGCGATCCATACTGCATTTAGCCTGTCCAGATGGTTCAGATGGTGGGTAGCCTGATATAGTCCTTTACCCAGAAGGTTTAGAGCGTCTGCGACGCAGGCAAAAGGGGAGAGCGGACGAAAAATTAGTTAGGCGCGACGCGTACCAAAAAAAAAAGCTACCCACTATCTGCACAGGCTACACTGCATTAAGTGCATTTAGAGAGGGGGGGGGAGTTACTCCCTATGATGACCTATACGGGGAGGCTCCATCCGGAAGGGGTATCTTGTCAGGCTTCAGCAGGGACGGCGGAGCCGGGGGGGCTGGGGGGGCTTTATTCCCCCACTTTTGAGGAGGATGACATTTTTTTTGTTTTTGTTTTAGTATATGGTACGTATAAAGAAATAAAAAAGGAGAACAAGAAAACGAAAGTATTCTCTTCAGGTTTTAAATTAAATAACCTCCAAGACATTGCTGTAAGCACTTAAAGTACCTTTTATTTCACGCTTTATCCAGGCTTATTATTTCAAGAAGTATCTCGCGGAGAACGCTGTAAACACAATTTTCGAGCCTCTAGATTTCAAAATTTTCTGGGGGGGGGATGCCCCCAGACCCCCCTACAAACTCGCGCCTCTGGCGCTCGTTTTCAGCGCCCCCCCCCCCCCCCCCCCCCCCCCACTTAGAAATACGCTCCGCCGTCCCTGTTCAGGTATATGAAATGTAAGGGACTTCACTTGTTTAAGTATATGGAAGGGTAGGGAAATCTGTCATTTGGGTCTGTGAAAGGGCTCAAAAGATCTAGAGCAAACAGATAAATGTATGACTTAATAATGTCGAGAAAACGTTCTATTTTTGTGATTTAAAAGACAAAGCATTTACAGCAGTTTAATTAAGCGATTTAAAGATCGAAGAACAAGGTATGTGAAAAGGGTACCACCTGCCAGTAGAAGGTATAAGTAATCGGCTCCTGACGAAAGGGTTACCTTTTTCCGTGAAAAATGATAAATAAAAGGGTTTGGACCACGGAGCGGAGCCTCCCCGTATAAACATTTGTTGAGTTTACTTGAGTATTCCCTTCCCGGTATTCAACCGGAGGAGACGGATAATCAAAGAAGGATGAAGTTTCCCGTCGAAATTTGAAAAAGGAATAAAACACACGAGAAGAATGAAGCCGATTCATAGATGGTACTTGAAGGGTCCTTAAAATTTAGTTATTTTATTTTATTTTATTAGCTTCGCCTTATGAAAAATGAAACAATAGACAACAATGAAACAAAGGCAGGGGTGCCACAACAGCGTTGAGCCAATTACAGTGGTCCCAGGCCCTCGCTGGGTTGATGTGCGCTTTGCGCCTAACGCTTAGCGCCTAACGCGTTTTCAAAATTCAGTGATAAATCAAATGCCGCCCAGTTTCGGTTTAAGACGGCTGAAGGTTGTCTTGCAACCATCCTTGTTCCCACGGTCCTCCTCCTACCGAGAGGTACTAAAAAAACCAAAAAAAAGTCAAGAAATAAAATAATGACTGGGTGTTAGATATATAAAACATACACGGTTTGCGCTTTTCTTATCTCATAGTCACTTCTATTGATCCTGGATCAATAGAGTTGTTTGCAAGGGAAGTGAAAGAGCTGTATCTACAGGCAAAAGCCTCATTAGAGAGCCCAAATGCAGACAGCGAGGACCTGGGCACCATCAAAATTAAGATGGAGGCTGTAGTGCAGCACTTGAGAAGACTGGAATGGGCGTTGGACCTTACTAGACCTTGTGGAGGTGATCTCTTTGAGTTGATAATAAACCAGATTAAACAACTGGAATGTAAAATCGGCGAGATGATAGAAACCTTTAACGTCTTAATACCGTTCTTGGCAGACGAGCTGCGATACAGGCCCCCAGTAACTGCTACCAGAGCCGTTGGTCGGCCATCATTCATTATTACAAAAGAACAACTCGAAATTATGCGCTCGTATGGTTTATCGTGGATGGACATAGCAAAAGCACTTGGTATGTAAAGATCTTTGTTTCATATATTTCAAACACAAGAAAAAACGTTTCGTGAGTAGACTTGGTCCGTAGGAAAGGGTATGGGTTGGTCATTGTTGTGGGTTTAGTTGAGACTTGAAGAGACCCAGTCAGCTAGATATATATCATGCATGAATGATAAGTATTTCACTATATTTAGTTTCTTTTTCACATTGTCTTTCTCGTCTATTTACGTTTTCCAGGCGTTTCAGTTTCAACCATCTGGAGGCGCCGAGTGTATTTCCAGATCCGACGAATTAGGCATGGAGGAAGGAGGGAGGTTACTATGGCAGAATTGAAGGAAATAATAGCAGGAATAAAAGAAAGGGCGGTCGACGCGGGAATCATTATGATAGAGGGAGAATTGTCCGGACAAGGCCTGTATGCCTCGAGGGTAGCGATATCTGAGGCACTAATGACCTTGGATCCTATTGGGGCAAGCTTGAGATGGCGAGATTTCACACCTAGAGTAAAATATAATGTTCCAGGTAATTGTGTGACATGGATACGATGCTCCGAAGTAGAAGTAGGCTACTTCATTAGGCAACAAACCCATTAATTTTTCCAATAACTTTACATTACATTGTAGAATATCCCGTAATCGACTACCCCTTTAAGGAAAAATTCAGTGGTCACTTAAGTGAGGTGGTCGAGGGGGATCTTTTCCTAGGGGACGTCCGAATAAATCTACTTTCTTTAACACAATTAAGTTATCGTATACAATCCTTTTAGCGTAGGACCGAAAACCAATCGGTTGTTTACTAAAGCTGAAAACCGGCGAGGCAAGTTATAAAACGGTTACCCCAAAAAAGTGGACACGGTCGCTTTCCAGAGGTTCCAACCATAAAGTTTTGACCGTAACGTTTTTCATTTTTATTTGGACATAAAATCCCTTATGGTAGTTGAGCGAAAGTTACCCTATTACCGGCTCATTCAATGTGCTTATCTAACATAACATGACTTTTATATACAAGAAATAAGGAAGAATTTCTGGTCATTCTGATTTCCCTCATCCCACCCCATCCCCTTGTATATTTTCCCGTTTCTGTACATGCACATGTGAATCAATATACCCTGGGTGCCAGAGACTTTTGTAGCGCGGTTTCCGGTTTCTGTCAAGTCTTTATAGTCGGCAGAAGATGTGTCAGCCTTCAGCCAACACCGAAAATTCCCGCTGCACGCGAGAAAACCCTCTGGTACCCAGGGTAGAATCAATAAGGCCAAGACGAGACAACAAAATATCATGGGGTCACTTGGGTTTATTGTGGTCGAAATATTCCAAGACTATAAAATATATTTATAAAAGTATAAACTTTTTTCCAGGCCCTAATAGTCTTTGGCATCTTGACGGAAATCATAAGCTTATAAGGTAAAGATGAGGTTGTATGGCAAAAAAAGTAATAAATTATTCACCAGAACTGTAATTGCCAATCGAGAAATTCATCATAGCAATAATAATGATAATCCTTTTAGTCTGAGAACGTCATGTATGTATATTATTGCGAGGAAATATAATTACTCTACTACAGTTTTTTTCTTGATCTGTGTATAGGTTTTTACAAGACTTTAATAATACCAATGCCATATAGAGCGAATCTTCTTGTAGAGAGGATTTCTTGAAGTGACCCCTTTCCTGTTTTGCAGGTGGAGATTGGTCATTCATGGGGGCATCGACGGGTATTCGCGTTTAGTGGTTTACCTTAAATGCTCGGACAACAACAGAGCTGAGACCGTTGGGAATTCGTTTCTAGCTGCTACAGAAGAATACTGTTGGCCTTCCAGAGTAAGAACAGACAAGGGTGGAGAAAATGCTGTGGTTGGTCGCTTGATGATAGAAAGGAGGGGAGAAGGACGCGGGAGTATACTTCAAGGGAGCTCCGTCCATAATCAAAGAATTGAGCGGCTTTGGAGAGACATGAGGAAGATGGTCTCGGAGTATTATAGACGGTTGTTCTATTTCCTCGAAAGCCATCTTTTACTCGACCCGACAAGAGAAGTAGACTTATTTTCCTTACATTTTTTGTTTATTCCAAGAATAAATAACAGTTTGAGTCAATTCAGATCTTCTTGGAATAATCACAAATTATCGACAGAGGGACAAAAGACTCCAAATCAACTTTACATTCTTGGAATGCTTCGGTTGTTTGGTTCAAACTACACTGCTGTCAAAGACTTCCTTGAAGAGAATAGAGTTCCTGAAAACTACGGGATTTCCGAGCCAGAAGAGGTAGACGCGGTAAACGAAGATTTTAACGGAGCAGTTGTCTTACCGCAAAATGCGATTCAAATGTCACCAGATTGCCTAAGAGAATTACAGGCCACGGTCAACCCTCTCGAGCAAGACGGGAACCATGGCATTTCTCTTTACCTTAAAGCTAGGGAAATAATTACTCGGTCTACCCAGGTAGAATGAATTTAAGAGTAGATTGAAGGGGTCTATGTCATGTTGAATTGCTTCGATAGAAGTCAGTGAACCATCTCATTTATTGCCTAGTTAAGGGATTCAACTTTGCATGACTGCGATGGGTCCCCCCTTAATTAAGAAAAATGGAATTCGTTAGGATGATGACGTGAATAAATGACTTCCGCATCCGTATCTTATGACTGATACAATATAAGAAAGGGGGAATTGAAGGGGAATCCAATAACAAGGCAGAAATATATTACAGGAGGTGTACTTCTACCTAGGACAAAATAAGACCTCTCTACGTATTTTATTTTTAAATGACACCATTTATCATATGAGGCCATCTAGCGAAACTAGGTCAGCGCCGCGCTAAAGAACACCTCAAGTCTGTATTTTTTCGAAGTTGTAAGAGTGCTTTGTTGAAAACTAACTAGGATTTAGCTCTGTAAGCTCCTGGAATGGATGTCATTAGGGAGGGGGAGGTGGGACGGGTCGATATTTGAAAGAAGAGCGTTTTGTAAAATTCCTAGTCCGCGACTTTGGCAGTTTACTTATTTTGAGGCACTATTTCAATATGTGTCGCTTGAATTTTTCACCGGAATTAAACTTGAAAAAGGTTAGCCAACATTACAATCCGTTTCCATCCAAAAGCCGCATTAGAGACATTACCGTTTTTTCTTTTTTAAGGCTTTATATAATCTTTTTCATTGACGACCCACGTACACATATATACGGATTTTTTTTTCCCTCTCCTTAGCTGCGTATCCGCCTGTATAACTTCCTATTAGTGTCTTACAGCTCGATGAAGAAGAAACACATGATATTAAGGGAACAGAGGGCAATAACACTGGATTTCTTTACAAATAGTAATATGAATCAAATAAGTTGATATTGACTATACACATTAAATAATATGCAATAAATTCACACGACTGCATTTTATTGACGTCAACCAACAGGTGTCGGACCCTAGCCAGGATAAACTATACAGATACAGGTACACGAGCGTTAGTGCTTAACGCCACCCCACTTTCCGCCATGAAAAAAAGATCAAAAGAATGAAACTATAAAGAAGGGGCAGCGTGATTGTTGCGTTTTTGTGGGAGGTGGTTATGGAGAGGGGTGACGTTGAGGTTAACGTAAGAATGAAAGAAATATTGGGGTAAACGTTATGCTCACAAACAGTCGACTAATTAGTCGACTAATTTTTCGTTGTGATAGAGGATTATGTGGTGTTTGTATACCAATTATTTCTTTCCAGATTCTCAAAAACAGTGTCAACATTATTATTGGAGTGTTTTCCACAGCTATTAACACCTCCCCCAACCCTGCACCTCACACCAAAACAGGTATTTTGATTTGAAGCACATATTAAGCAACATTTTTTTGGTAACAAAAGAGACGAAGACAAGAGGCACAAGTCAAGATGTACACATTTACAAGAAATTTAACATTCAAAAGACATTGCAAATTGTACATATTTAAAGATGAATTTTAAAAGAAGACGTATTTTCGTGATTTCCTTTTTTTTTTTTATTGCACTTTGCATGCGCTATACAGTAAGTGCTGAATCTAAGTCTTCTTTAAATTATGAAAACAGGACTGAATTGTTGGTTTTCACATGACGTCACTAAAATTCAAACTAAAAAACTATCGATCCTACTGAGATTTTACTTTCACGATGCATTAGAGCAGCTGAAAACTAATTTTCATACAAATTTTCGCTTCAAAAGGGTTCTTGGTTTTGTGATAGAGGACGCTTGAATTTCTAAGTTTTTGCGTGACGCGATATTTACATGACGGCCAAGAGAGCGGTCATGTAGGTTAAAAAAAATGATTTATTTCAGAAAATTTTGCTATTTAAACAGTTCATGTAGTAGAAAAAGTATTACTTTAATGTTTATGAGTTTCTCGAGGAATAAATTAACTCTTTTATAGCAAAACTCGGTAACAGATGTTTCTGTTGGTTTCCGTCCGCCATGTTGGAGCTCATCCAGGTGAGCTCCAGCATGGCCTCTCCATACAAATCTCTATAAATTTGGCTAAAACATTTCTTCCGATATCTCGTATACGAAATATTCCTCTGACCTGAATCTTGGCGAGAGTCTTTGTATATGTACCTCCTTTCATTTCCCAGATTCTGGACTTTATCTATAGGACGGTTTTGATTTTTATTTTGATCTATTTTGAATGGCGTGACACTGAAAACCAGCAATAGATATTTCGGCTGGCGCAACCACAAAAATGAACGAATAAGATTTGACAAAACAGAAACAAGTAGATTAACTAAGATAAATAATTAAATGGTGTTAGGATCTTCCTAGTACTAGGAAGATCCCATCTCTAGGAACAAGTACAACCCTTTGCAAGTAAACCGAATACAGAAAACATATGGCGCTAGGATGATCCGCCTTTTAGGATCTTCCTGTTACTAGGATCTTCCTCCCTTCATGTAAACAGCCCTTAAATTTACTAAGACCTAAATTATCGAAATACACACTGTGATGTACTTAATTTTGACAAAAAAACGTTATAAAATAAAAGTATTTAATGTTAAAATAGTTAGTGACAACTGTCAGTTTTATCTACAAATCAAACCCAACCCATCTATACATACGGTGCTTGGCAAAAGTGCAAATAAACCAATAAATATATATATATAAAAAAGAAGCAAGATTGACTGAGGGTGGGATGCAAGTTTTAAAAGCTATAAAAGTGAAAGTACAAGTAATATATAATGATGTTGTATTTATTTTATATTCCAGTTTATTTTTATTTTTCAATAGTTTTTGGCTAAGATAACGTATGCTAATTTAAGAAAGCAAAAACTAAGTGAAATAAAAATTTAACTGCAACATAGATCATAGTTATGTACGACTTAAAATGTGTTTATTTAATAGCACTAAAATGAATTTACAACCAGTAAAGCTTTTCAAAAGAATAACATCATCATCATCATCATTAATATTAATTGTAATAATAATGTAATGGTAATAAATAGTAATATTATATATTACTATTGTAGTGGTAATAAATAGTGATATTATATATTATATACATTTCTTTATTAAACTAGTGAGTGCTGAATCTAAGTCTTTGTTTAATTATGAAAACAGGAGTGAAAAGATAATTCCGGCGGACGCAACCATGGACATTTCGAGGGGCCGGAAATCAGAAAAATCCGGACTGTGATTTCTAGCGGTGTGGGCGTGGGTTTGGGATAGCAGGAATAAGGGTCCAGTTGCCGGTAGAAATTCAGACATCAGAAATAAAACTCCTGAGCTGAGCCGCTGTAATCCGGGATGGTAATTTAGATTTCGATGCCGAGATTAAGGTCTATTTTCGGGGACGCACAAACCCGACCCCCGATCGCTAAATCACTTCCGACCCAGTGAATTGAATTTCGATCCCGAAATTAAGTCTGTTTACGGGTCCGATATTGGTGATTAAAAAAACCGACCCCGCTTATTGATTTCCGACCCCGTGAATTGTATTTCCGAGGTCGGAAATACCCCAGAATAATTTTGAACGGTTTTTTAAGCCATACTAATGTCCCCCTCCATAACCCTGTTATCTGCTGTTATGCAATCTTGTTTATTTTTTGAAGTCAATAAATCCCTTCTTTAATACATTTTAGGTCCAGACGCCAAAATTATCTAACCTCAATCTTCAGAAACCTGGGAAATCTCAAGGGAGGTCGATAACTTCCTCACGTGCGGCTCCACGCCCGTATTTTTTCCCTCACAAGGACCCCAACCTTAACTTCACGTATCGTTGTGTTACGTAACAGAAATATGTAAAATATGATATGTAAGGCTATAGGGCTTTTCCAGGTGTTCAGATAGTGGAGTGTCAGATGGACCCAGATGGAGTGCACTGCGAAGTCAGTCAGACCTCCTTCAGACGGTTTTTCCTGCTCACATATCATATCTTTGCGCCAACTCACAAGCTGAACGTCTTGTATGACAATTTTAGCGATTCAGTATTATTTAGGAGTCAAAAATAGCAAAGTTACATCAGGATTTCTTACCTTCATTCGTTTAAATTTATTGTGTGTTCTTAGAATTTTTGGTCTTTTCAAGGTTTGTACCGAGTATTACTTCTAACTTTCCGATGTATTTAATTCCTATTTTTAACCCTTAATTAATAACGATCGCTAAAATCCCCATTCGCTCAAACCCTTATAATATTTCTGTTACAAAAACAACAATCCTCACTCGTGAGCTAAGTGTGCTCCTCTTAGAATTAGCAGGCGAGCTCCATTCACAAGCCTCCCCGCAGACGTCCTTTGGGGTTTGTTCGTCGGGGGAGAAATGAATGAGTGACGAACAAACCCCAAAGGACGTCTGCGGGGATGGTAATATGTATCTAGCCAAATTTTTGAAATCTGTAAAGAATTGGCCATTATAAAAACTAAGAATGCTTGCTTTTTGCCGCTTCTCTTCCTTTCTTCGGCTCTTCGCTTTTTCTTTTCCTTGGCTGTCTTTATTTCCCCCAAGCGCACTCACAGCTCCTAGCGTGCGTCAGTAACAGCCCATGGCGACTCGGTTAGATGTGTACCGCCGTCGACTGGTTTAAGAAAAAAAATGTTGATTTCGATATCCAGTAAGACAAGAGAACCTATCTTATAATTATGACCCTGATTCGTATCGTTTTGTGTACAGAATTTAGCAAAGTACTAACATCATGGGATTAGATTTTTTGGAACAAAAAAATGGCTGGTTCCACAAATGTAGACCGCTCATGTAGCCGGCTAAACCTTCATGCAGACTCTTAAAACTTGTAGTGAAAATGTAGCATGTACCCTGTTTTTAAAAGACTCAAGACCATTTACCCTGTTCAGCGGCATATAACTACATAACGCGTAACTGGCCGGCACGTAAATCAAAGGCAGAAGCCCCGATGGGGGCTCATGGCAAAGGAAATACCAGTAAGAGGGAGGCAAGATAAATAATTCACTTAATGGAATTGTACGGGCATGATCAATCGCTCTTCTTCTTCGCGATAATTGCTTTTCACAGTTTCTGTGCGCTTTTGTTCTGCGTGTATACTAAGCAGGTTAACTCTGGGGGGGGGGGAGTACTACTGGAATTCAGGGTGGGGATGTGCCGCCCGTTTCTCAAAATCCTGACCCTACCTCAGACTAAAAAAATGTCATTTTCTTGCCTAGTCCCTAGGCCTCATTATTCCACGCGGCCAAAGCGTTTTGGGTCACGTGGTCCGATCCGTTCGCCTCGGATACGTCACCGAAATGAATTGACCGAGAGGGACTGGGAAAACGCCGTACAGGGACTAGGCAAGTCATTTTCCATACCCATTTTCTGACCTGGGGCCCTTTTTCTCGAAAGTCTCGGTATTTTTCCGGACCGGAAAGGAGTGTTGTGTTTGCTGTGTTTGCATTCAAGATCACACTTTCAAAAATTTTGAAAATAATGCAATGAAACTATCAGTTAACGAAGCAAAATTGACTGGTTTGTGGACATATATAATTCTGCAAGCAGAATACTGCAATGCTGATCGTACTAGGGCTTAAAATCAGAGTGCGCGGATATTTTGCATCAGAGTTTTTTCTCTGGTTGTTGCGCCATACTGACGAGCCCCAAAAAGGGCGAAACAGCTGTCTATGGCTACAATCCCGCTCTGTTTTGAGTTCTTTCGGTGTCTTGTTGATGTCTTGCAGAGTTAAAATTCACGTAGTACGATCAGCATTGCAGTATTCTGCTTGCAGAATTATATATGTCTACATTTGTATTTTTGCTGATCAGGTCTTTACAGATCCTACGTTTTTCGGCATATTCGTTTGCGGTCCATTGCAGTCCCTTGTGGTTAATGTTTGTACTGGTTTGTGGGCCGTGAACTGTGCTAGTATTCAACAGGTTAGGATTTTGCCTTCGGGTCCAAAAAGTTTCCGGGACTTTCGAGAAACGGGCCCCCCTGGCCTCTAAGAAATTATGTTATCGTTACTTGAGTGTGTTAGAGAGCAAACAAAAAGATTTCCTTGAAATTCATCTCGAGTTCGCATATAACTCTTTCCTTTTTATTCATTTGGAATTGAAAGCGACAAGTAGGCTCATACACTCCCAAGTTCCCTCGAAAACAGTACCCGATTGCAGACCAACAAAATGGGCAAACCATGCATACCTGGGGCAGAACGTACGGTACCTAAATAGCTTTGATCTCGACTTATACGAGGGAGTACCCTCTGCGTCAGTGCGTTTACGCTATACGGGGGATGAAGTGCCCCTTTTGACACCTGTCTCTTTTAAAAAGAAACAGCGACGACAAAATGTAACCAGAGACCTTTAGAAATTATCATTCAGACTCCGCATTCCGTGCAAAGCCTTCATTTCGAGCAAATCCATCTAAAGTCGGACAATCAACAGCTTTTTACAAACGCAGAATTAGAGGAGAATATTTCTCAAGGTTTTGCCATGAAGAAGACAGCAGACAAGACTGTAAAGCCTAAAACAGAAAAGCGCGTCATGTTGATGGCCGTGGTTTTGATGGCCGCAGCAGTTGTTGTTTTGATCATCGGTATGGTGTTGATGCAGGTTGAAATACGAAGTCTGTTAAGCACTCTTAAAAAGTTCAAGGCGTTACAAGGTAGTATTTGACTGTCTCACTTGTAGATGAACGCTTCTTTGCAAAAAGTACTTAGTCATTATCTGTATACTCTGTTCTAAATTATGACGTAATAGGTCGATAATGAGCGCCGTCGATCTTCAATCAGGATAACTTGCGATCAGGGGATTCTTTTTTTTTCTCTTTTTGTACTGAAAGCAGCGGAGTTGCACAGAAGTCGAAAGATTGAAGGTGTAGCCTGCTGAAAAGGCGTTAATTATTTCCGGTCGTTTTCTAGGTGAGCACTATTCGGACGTGGAAGCGGGACACGCGCGACGGGAAAGACGCACTTTTCCCCGTCGCGCGTGTCTGGCGCTCCACGTCCCCTTCTTGCTCGCTTAAAAAAGGGAAAAAATAACGTCTATTCTGTAGTCTAAAGGAACCTTAAGAAAGGGAGTCTGCCTTCACCCTTCGTCGTGCGAAAGTGCCAGGGGACCTGTGCTTAAACTCTTGCCCAACATACTGGTTCGACAGCCACCACTCTGACCACTAGGCGAAAGGAGCTCTAAGCTGATGGCTGATTCCTTGCAAGCAGGCAAGGAACCTAACCATTACAACTTAGTGTGTTTACTGAATATTACTAGGATTCATATGTACTAGTTATACAATAGTTATACAATAGGAGGCGCTAAACGACGACAACACTTGTAATGGGCTGCACACAAGTTAGTTTTTTGAGCAGGGATTGTGAGTGAGGTTTTTACAGGCGCGGATGTAGGATAATATGACTGAATGATTTCCTAAACGAGCTCCGAAGGCGCAAGCTCTTAGGGGATCCGAGGGCAGGCTCCCCCGGAAAATTCTTTGGTTTTTAACTCCTTAATCCGCTTTTCTGGGTTTCCGAGTCATTCAGACGAAATTTGGCCAGATTTCAAAATGGAAATTGCTTATTATTATTAAAAATATATTTATTATGAAAAATCTGACCCATCTCGTATGGAAGCCGGTCTGGATCCGCGCCTGTCTTTGTCCCTTGCTTGTTTTGCTAGCGTCGCGTGGGTACAACCTCGTCCCCAGGGCTTTTCGTCCATTATTTAAGGGAAGTTGGAGGTTGACGTGGGTAGAAATGTTTCGTCATTACGAACGAAACCGCAGGATGTTTACGTCGCAGGATGTTTACGAAAAAAAAGTGTACTCTCTAGGTGTTTTGTTAAAAATTGCCTAGCCAATGATTTTTTCGGACCTGTTTGCGACTTCCAACCGACAGTATAGAGACGATTGAATAAGTATTGTTTGCAAATCCCATTTCGTGGATCAACATGGCGTAACGAAAGGCTAAAAAAATGTTATTAAAGATTTGTGTCAAATAGCTGTAGGTCATAGGAGATCCAAGTTTTGTTTACCATGGTTAAATCAGTAATCATTGTGTGGCGATGACAATCTCTTGAGCAGCAAGATGATGAAGCTTTGGAATCTCTGTACTATATATGTCAAGAGAAAATGATCTTGACTATGTTTTAAAAGTTAAAGTTGTAGCAAAAATTGGGTTGAAACAAATTGACCCAAAAAAGGTGAGCATAATAACGGAAATGCTTTTCTGAGGCGTCGGATCAGTTCAACGCCGACGCAAATATTTTTGTGCGGGTGGTGAACCCGGGGTGGTGAAAAGAGGACTCGAGAGTGTGTGAGCGAATGGGACACGCGCGAGATGACCGGGCGACGCTTCGATGCCAAGTAACTTTTACTAAAAACAAGAAAAGCCACGGTTTAAATTGTAACGAACCTGTTTTAATTTAATTTGGCCAGATTTCAAAATGGAAATTGCTTATTATTATTAAAAATATATTTATTATGAAAAATCTGACCCATCTCGTATGGAAGCCGGTCTGGATCCGCGCCTGTCTTTGTCCCTTGCTTGTTTTGCTAGCGTCGCGTGGGTACAACCTCGTCCCCAGGGCTTTTCGTCCATTATTTAAGGGAAGTTGGAGGTTGACGTGGGTAGAAATGTTTCGTCATTACGAACGAAACCGCAGGATGTTTACGTCGCAGGATGTTTACGAAAAAAAAGTGTACTCTCTAGGTGTTTTGTTAAAAATTGCCTAGCCAATGATTTTTTCGGACCTGTTTGCGACTTCCAACCGACAGTATAGAGACGATTGAATAAGTATTGTTTGCAAATCCCATTTCGTGGATCAACATGGCGTAACGAAAGGCTAAAAAAATGTTATTAAAGATTTGTGTCAAATAGCTGTAGGTCATAGGAGATCCAAGTTTTGTTTACCATGGTTAAATCAGTAATCATTGTGTGGCGATGACAATCTCTTGAGCAGCAAGATGATGAAGCTTTGGAATCTCTGTACTATATATGTCAAGAGAAAATGATCTTGACTATGTTTTAAAAGTTAAAGTTGTAGCAAAAATTGGGTTGAAACAAATTGACCCAAAAAAGGTGAGCATAATAACGGAAATGCTTTTCTGAGGCGTCGGATCAGTTCAACGCCGACGCAAATATTTTTGTGCGGGTGGTGAACCCGGGGTGGTGAAAAGAGGACTCGAGAGTGTGTGAGCGAATGGGACACGCGCGAGATGACCGGGCGACGCTTCGATGCCAAGTAACTTTTACTAAAAACAAGAAAAGCCACGGTTTAAATTGTAACGAACCTGTTTTAATTTATACAGAAAGTCAAGACAAAGCAAACTGCTCCTACTCTTTGGCTGGCCGCAAAAACACGCGAGGAGATGAGATCCGAGGCAAACGCGTGAGGCTTTCAAGGTCTCAGCCAGGTAGGTTTACTTAACTTATCTAAAATAAAGGCTCGAGCTCGAAAGCATTGTATAACTAGTATATGAAAACAGACCCACTTTTCAGGATTTCTATTGCAACTGGATCGTGAAAAGTAATCCATGTATCCATATAAGGTACTAGCCTGCGAACAGCAGACGTATTTCCGGTCGTCGCCTCCCTTCCTCCGAAAAAATAGGAACTTGAGCCGAAAAAACCGGATGCTCTCGCAGGCTAGTAAGGTACTGGCCATACCGCGGAGTTGGTAGGTGTGCTTCATTGCTGTCAATTGGTATTGTTTCATGTATTCTTAGCAGGAAAGCAAATCATATAAACGAGCATTATATTGCTTTAAGTTTTACTGTAGGACAATCTTGTGTAGGAATATTAAAAAACAAACTGGTCAGAATGAAGCCGTTCCTTGACCCTTCATGCTATCTTATTCCTTCCCTATACATTTATGCTGTCAATTTTAGCGGCGCCTACTGACCATAACAAGTTGCATCGACCAGGTTTTTGATTGAGGGAGGAGAGGGTGCAACCTGAAATAACCAGGGTGTACTTCGAACCAGAGGGTGCATGGATAAAGCCTACGTGAATGCCGCACCACTCTTTTACTTTTTTTTTTGAGGGGCAGGATGCGGATCAGCCCTAAATGTGAGGAGACGAGCGGAGAGGAGGGCGAGGCGAGGGGGTGGGTTGTTGTGGAAAGTTAGTAGTAGCGTTACACTACAATCACTTTATAATGTTTTATTTATTCAACTCTTGTTGTGAGTGGGAAAATAGCTATGACTTTTTAACCGATATTGATTGATCATTGATTAAATTTATCATTCTTAATTCCTCTCTGTAGGTGCACATCGCTGTGAGCCTATAACAATTTCATTCTGTCAAAATATGCCATACACTACGACCCAGTTTCCAAACTTCTTGAATCACCGGTCACAAGACGATGCCAAGCTTGCGATAAAACGAAATTTTGACGGGCTCTTAAAAAGCAAGTGCTCTCCTGATATGGCCCCCTTTTTATGCTCCATTCTGGCACCTCCTTGTAATGGTACCCAGAGGCCAGTATCTCCCTGCAAAGAGCTCTGCAAGCGCGTTATGAGGAGCTGTAGGAAAGAACTCCAGCGATTTGGAATCAACTTAGGTTCAGCAATGAAATGTCGGAATCATCCTAAAGAGGCTACATCACAGTGTTTTAATGGATCGTGGCCAAAAAACATTATTGGTAGGAAATAACTTGAAATTTTCTTCACCATCTTTTTTCTCAATTTATTTAACACACACCATCAAAACTCTAATAACGGGCACCTCTGTAACACAAACACCCTTCTCATCTTTCACCTCTCCAAGACCAACAATAAGCGCGACGTCGAGGTCGGTTTTTACGAGAAGCGAATCACGCAAAATCTGTGTAAACATTGTATCTCTAAGCGTAAACTGAGGTGCGTACTGATGTAAATGTTTTGACAAAACTTTGCAAATAAAAAGTTTAACTTATTGTGCAGGGATAGCCACGATTTCGAACTTTGGTGTGCTATGTCCCGGTCTTATTTCCTTGATTCTTAACTTGGAAAAAAGCTTATCGCGCTATCAAGAAAGAGGACTGAAAATGAAGAGAGAAATGCATCGACTGAACACGAGGAAGAACTCTCTTGAATTTTGAGAAGTTATTAGGCTGTTAACTGAGCGTTTTTACAGCTTGGTAGGGTTTGGTGTCAAATATTAGGACAACCATAAAAAAAAAGAAAAAAAATCTAACGATCTGAGGCTACTCTAGCAAATCATACAAAAAATGGCCTTAATACTTAATAATCCTTATATTTATTTAACACGTACGGTTTCTGGCTTGAAGTTTTTGTGTATAGTTTTCACCTTTGATGAAAGCCATGCATCTCTTTTGTTTTTATTTGCCCACACAGCAACAGGATGCAAGCCAATAATGTTAACCCAATGCATGGCACACTCCAAGACCCTCCCACCCGGGCATGCGCAGATGCCTAACTACTTTGGTCATGTGACTGAGCAGGATGTCCGCGCAGGCTTTAATCGGTTCAATGGCCTATTTTTAATCGCTACTAAGGGGTGTTCGTCGATGTTAGCCCGTTTTCTGTGCCCAATGTACGCTCCGTCTTGCGAAGGCTCCAAGACCCCTTTACCTCCTTGCAGAGAATTCTGCCTGCAAACACGATCGCAGTGCAAACGTTTCATTAATCAAGCCCACAAACAAAATTCTTTTCAATGGCCGACGGATCTCAAATGCAAAAACTTCCCAAGCAAAGATGAGCCTACTAGCTGTTACATGGGACCATCAACTGAAGTGGCTATTTCTAGGCCACCACCTGTACTAGGTAAGCCCTAAGAGTGATCAGTTGTAATATCAATGTTTTGTAAAACAGAGAGGTTATGAGAATTACAGACTTGATCGCACAAGATGAATTTGTTTGATATTTTATCAACTTCTCCTCACTCCTTCTGTAGGAAATGAATGGGGGCAACAAATGAGAATTCAAATTTTGATCTTAGGGTTTAAAGGGTTAAGACATGTTTTCTTAACCACTGCTTCCTTCCTTGTCCACCAGGCTCCGTCGATATTTCGATACGGCTTGATGCACGAAACAAAGGCTCACTGTCAGTGGAATTCTTGTCATAAAAACGTTAAAATCGTGAGAAGCATGTCACGGTGAACTTATATAAAATTATTCAAAACATGTAGGGTTGATCAACTTTCTTGTTAAGTGGTGGAAACATAAATTTGGTGTAAACAGCGAAAATGTGCTTTTGACGTTTTACCGGCTTTTATTTTTTAATCTGAAAACTTGTTTTGCTTTTTGGTCGTGAGCCTCTTTTAAAATAGTGACTACAACAGTAAAAATAACTGAAAACTTCATAAATTCTCTTTAAAGGGGCTGTTTCAATATTGCCAAGTCCTTATTCTCTATGGCACTCAGCGTTAGTGAAGAAACTACTTCTAAATAATGAAAATCACAGCTTCACGACAAACCAAGGTGTCTCCAAAGCATTAAATCAAACGTTACAAAAACGCTAAAACGAACTTTGAAAAACGGTTTGGCTAACAAGTTTTCAAAAGCCATTACTCCAATCCGTTTTAATCTTCTATTTATATATCTATATACCTTCTTCTCATGTTTTGAGCGGATATTTTCGTATTTTACTCAATTTGCGGCAGTTCTCAATGTTTGAATTTTGATAAATTTCGTGACCTGTAGCTCCTTTAATTTTGTTATTCTCAGGCAAATGCCAGGTCTTGACGATTCCATTATGCAAAAGCATACCGTACAACATGACGGTGTTTCCCAACTCTTTCCATCACAAAACCCAAGAGGAGGCAGCTTTGGAAGTTCATCAGTTTTACCCCTTGGTACAGGCCAACTGTTCTTCGTACTTGACACTCTTTCTGTGTTCGCTCTACGCACCTATTTGCACGGTCCTTCACAGACCGCCGCCGCCATGTAGAGGTCTCTGTAACCGAGTAAAGGAAGGGTGTCTTCCTTTGTTACTAAAGTATGGTTTTTCATGGCCAGAGAGCATGGCATGTGAAAAGTTCCCTGAGAGGAATGGTCCTGGAATATGCCTGGACTTAGCGAACATCGCTACAGTCACGACCCAACCGCCACGCCTGATGAACGGTAAGATTGGTGGTACCAGGTGCATAAGATACGTGAACGTGAAACTAGAGTCTCGTTCGACCGCAGCCCTTTTTCCGCCTTATATTTCTTAGACGCGTTCTACCCAATCTTTAGATTATCGGGAACTGATTGTTAACATTTTTATCTGAGCCTGTACTGATTAAAAAACAGAATGACGCTCTTATCGCAAGACTGTATAACGGACAGTCACGGCGAAATAACCAGGTAAAAGACTGGCTGACTGTCTTACTGGCTTATAGTGTGTCTTAGATTAACGAACAGACTGCAGGTAAAATGAGCGATTGACTAACATTTTTCGGGTTTCCTGTCAAAGATCATTGCCAATGGAAATGATTTAGCTGAGTAAAAAACCGCGGGATTATTTCAGGTAATCTAAATAAATGTTTTATTTTTGTAGCAAAAGACAGATGTGAACGCATAGCTGATGCCACATGCAGTGCTCAGCAGTACAGAATGACCCGGATGCCAAACTTCTTCAGGCACAAAAGCCAAAGCGGGGCTTCTGGGGAACTAAGCAAATTTCGCCCTGTTATTCAAACAAACTGCTCATCAGAGTTAAACTTCTTCCTGTGTTCCCTGTATCTTCCTCGTTGCAAAGCATACAAAGCTTTGCCTTGTAAAGAGCTCTGCGTTCGTGTCAGAAAGAGTTGTCGTGTTCAATTTCGTGAGATGGGATTTAAGTTTCCAGTGTCATGCTCCAAGTTACCAAGGAAAGAAGAGTCAGGCTCTCAATGTATTGACGGAATGCGTCTGACCCAGATGGTCAAGACCACACCCTCCTCTGCTGGTAAGTAGGTCTAACTACATTTATATTCAAACTTTGGGTACTTCTCGCATGCCTGTGACCCCTGACCAGAACTACAACTAACTGCAGTTAGTTGTAACAGCAGTTGTTGTACACAGAACAACAACTAACCAAGAAAAAATGAAAGGACAATTTAACGCAAGATCGTCTGAGGTTTGGCCGACGGAGATCTCCACTTGGTCTGAAGAAGCGTGTTATGACCAAACGTTTAGCTATGTGTAGCTCCCTACGAGGTCGAACTAAACAAAAAACGAAATGGTTACTGCCGATCTGACTGGAAATACTCGTCTCTTTAAAGATGGTCCACTTTTCAGAAAAAAAGTCAACCTCAGACTGGAAGCGTTTCTTCTATTTTTACAGAATTTCCGGTGATTTTGGCATAAAATATTAGCACCTTCCCTAGCACTTCCTGTTGATGACATGAGCTTCTTTTTTACCGTAGCAGGGGAAAACTGGATAGAGAAAACCATCTCACCCGCAACACAGGTTTTTAACTCAGTGGTTGTGGACGGTTAAAAGATTTTTCTGTAGTTTGAAAACAAACCACACACCCGACTCATGCAAAAATCGCATTTAATCAACTTATCTTTGCGGTTTTTATGTTTCCTGTAATATGACTAGTAATTACATTTCTTCATTTTTTTAAATTATCATTTCAATCATTAGTTGCGAATACTACAGGCCGCTGTGAAGCACTGGTCATTCCACTCTGCAGTGGTCTGCAACATAACATGACGCGGTACCCAAACATTTTGAACCATCGAACACAAGAAGAGGCCGCTTTAGAGGTTCATCAATTTTTTCCACTTGTGAAAGTGGGCTGTTCCCCATATTTGGCCCAGTTCCTGTGCTCTATGTACGCTCCACCCTGCAAAGAACCACGCCAGCCTTGCAGAGAGCTTTGTAACCAAGCAAGAGATGGCTGCGAGACGCTTATGGAGAGATTTGGCTTCAGCTGGCCGAAGTGTCTGGCTTGCAATAAACTCCCAACTAGACATAACGGGACTAATTGTATTGGCTGATTCACTGAAGTCCAGTCCACTGCTATTTCAACGAAAACTTGTAGACAGTGAATTTGTGAGTAGTATTATGCATCATCAGTGTTTTTAAACAAGGTTTTTTTCTCTTTCAGCACTGACCTGCCCCTATGTCCCATTTTATGCTATCCCTAACCTAAAATATGAAACAACTTAAGGCCCAAAACGGATAATGGCCAGCCAGAATGGCGACTTGACCGGCCAAAAAAAATTACTCGCCAGTCATGTTGACCAGTCACGGCTTATTGTATTCGACGACACGGAACTAAACGAAACAATCAATCTTTGACCACACAAGACTTTTCTCACATGCGGACTTTCCATTTTAAATCACGGTTGGGTAACATGTTCCTTCTTTTCTACTTACATGCTCACCTTTCATTAAGCCACTTTTTGAAAGGTCTAGCGATGACTAGAACCAGTAAAAGATAGTTTTGAGATTACAGGCTGTTATTAGTAAACTTTTTTGGTTAACATTTTACCGGTCTAACCTCCCTTAAAATCATTTTGAACACTGGAACTGGAGCCCGCCATACTTGACTTCTTTTACTTGAAAACTTTATCTTGAGCCTAGAGTCTTTAATACAGTAATGTGTAGCATTTGTGTAATTAAGGGTGCGTTCGATTGGGAAATCCGGATTTAGATTTTCAAAATCTAAATCTGGATTTCCCAATCGAACGCGAAATCCGAAAACGGATTTCACCTCCGAGAAATCCGTCCTCAGGGTGGATTTCAATTAAGAAATCCAAATCCGGATTTTTTGGATTTCCCTTTTTGTCGTTCGATTGGGAAATCCGAAAAAGGATTTGCAAAGCTGTTCTCGTGAACAGCGGTCTTCTTTTTACTAATTATGCGTGTGCATGCAAGACCGCTGTTCTTAAGGACAGTTTTTCAAATCCTTTTTCGGATTTCACAATCGAACGGTAAAAAAGAAAATCCAAAAAATCCGGATTTGGATTTCTTAATTGAAATCCACCCTGAGGACGGTTTTCTCGGAGGTGAAATCCGTTTTCGGATTTCGCGTTCGATTGGGAAATCCAGATTTAGATTTTGAAAATCTAAATCCGGATTTCCCAATCGAACGCACCCTAAGAATAGACAATTGTTGGTTTTCACATGACGTCACTAAAATTCAAACTAAAAAACTATCCATCTTACCGAGATTTTACTTTCACGATGCATTAGAACAGCTGAAAACTAATTGCCAAACAAATTTTCGCTTCAAAAGGGTTCTTGGTTTTGTGATAGAGTACGCTTGAATTTCTAAGCTTTTGCGTGACGCGGCATTTACATGACGGCCAAGAGAGCTGTCATGTAGGTTAAAAAAATGACTTATTACAGGTTGGCATCTATACAGTTCATGTACTGGAAAAAGTATTATTTTAATGTTTATGAGTTTCTCGAAGAATAAATTCACGCTTTTGTAGCAAAACTCGGTAACAGATGTTTCTGTTGGTTTCCGTCCGCCATGTTGGAGCTCATCCAGGTGAGCACCAGTATGGCGTCTCCATACAAATCTCTATAAATTTGGGTAAAACGTTTCTTCGGATATCTCGTATACGAAATATTCCTCTGACCTGAATCTTGGCGAGGGTCTTTGCATATGTACCTCCTTTCATTTCCCAGATTCTAGACTTTATCTATTGAATGGTTTTGATTTTTATTTTCATCTATTTTGAATGGCGTGACACTGAAAACCAGCAATAAGGCATGCCACTCTTCCCCAGTCCTTTCGTGTTCCAATCATGTGAGGGATCTGAACCCTTTATTGGCAGGCCTCAAAACATTTGGCTGGAAGAAACGTGTTTTTTATTTTATTTTTATTATCTTTTAGCTTAGACTGCGAGCAGTCCCCCTTCAGTCAGTCGAGTCTAAGCTCTGCAGGACTGGAGAGGGCGAAATGGCCGAGAGGGAAACTTTCAGGCCTCCTCCCCAGCTTCCCCTCGGCTTCTTGTTTTTTGCCGTTTCGCTCGCTTGGCTTGACTTCCTCGCTCGCGTGACCATCCTGAGGGACTGCTAACAGTCTATTTAGCTTAGAATTGATTTATTTCCTGTCTTGAATTGTATTTGACATCCGGCCACGAGTATTTTCAAAAATTTAATACTGAATAAAATGATTATTTCTATGACAACATTGTTGCGTTTAGTCCTTACGACATTACTCAAAGTTTTGATAAATCGTGGAGGCAATTCTCCAGGGGATACTACTTTGTAGTCTCTACAAATTAGCATAATAACAAAGGATCAGAAGTTCTTCAAGTGAATACCTTTGCGCGAATCGAGTTCGCCTGCACGTTTAGGGATGGTTTGAGTTTTCTTATAAAAAGCATCTCCTTAATTAGGCAATCAAATTTGTTAGAACCTTTAGTGAGCACATGAAATTGTTCTGAAATAAAAGGTGGTACGACCGAGTTATGTTCGCTAAGATAATGTTTACAAATTGACGACGATTTCTGTTTAGATTCTCTTGTATAGAGTATAGATTGTAGCAGTAGGAATTCAACGAAACAGAAGTGTGAACAGTCCAAAAAAGCCACCATCCCATTTAACATAGATCTAACGTCAGTATGTTCTCCATACTGAATGAGCTTATCATCATGTGGAAAGTAAACGGTTTATATAATATATTTAAGAAGATTTTTTTAAAATTTTATTAACTTCCTACACGAGCTTTGAATAATAACAACAACAACAACAACTTTAAGGATTCCCTTAAAATTTCCCTCTCCAGGCAAAATCACCAGGCGAATGCAAAATCCCTCAAAATTTACTTGCTCCTCAGTTGGCAACATAACAATAATGAACGAATAATGAAATTAATAATGAACGACTTCCTTTCAGGAAACAATAAGCATTATAAAAATCAAAAATTACATATAATACATAATGAATGATTATAAAACAATATTTTCACACTAAAATCAACGAATCTCGTGTATTACAGGGAGTGTCGACCGACATATCGGCGGACACCCCCCATAAGATACAAGATTCAAACCATCAACCAAGCAATACTTTTAGCAGTTCTAAATGCCTATTTAAAAAACTTATGCTAGTTCCTTCGTTTGAGTTATAGTCTTGCAGTCCTGTTCACAGTGCTGTTAGACAGTTTAGTTGGCACAATGTTCAAGTTTCTGCGGGATGGCCTCGATCGACTGCCAGACGCGTGTATCGATTGTACGTGGCGGGTTAAAAAATCTTTAATTGCTATCGGTTCCAACCACAGACCGCCCAGAAAAGATACACTGAAAAAACGTCCCAATAGCAGCTGATCCTGAGAGGTAATGAACAATGTGCGTCTGCTTGTTCTAACCAAGAAAGAACCGTCCAGCTCGGTTTTTTTTAAGCTCATGGCCAATTCCTGGACCTCATGATTTTACCAGAGCCACTGCCCAGTGACCGCTTCTGCCTTCGAAATTCTGCCTCATCTTCAACGGAGATACACTGTACGGGCTTTACACAGGAACAAAACCACTGCAGCACGCATCATCCTTGAGAAGTCTTGCAGCAAAGCTGATTGCTACAAAACAAGCCAAAACCAGGACAACAATACTTGTCTCCAAAAGAAACTCTTGCGGAGAGTACATCCGTCTTAAACTAGACTCGATCGGCGTCTCTGAAGGAAAAGACAATGAACTTTGTCGCTCGAGTTGGGTGTAAATCATCTTCTTGCCTTTGTGAAAGTTTCACGGAAATTTCAAGTCTTCAGGGATGTTGCTCTTGCTAGCTCTTTCTATATCTTTCTGCAGGGTGTTTGTAACAAACCATTTATATAGGGTTTCTGCCCCAAGTAGTCTGCTACACAGCCGTTTTTAGTGTCGTCCCGCAACGTTCTTACCCACTAACGGCTGCTGAAAATCGAACCACATTCCTTTCCCTTTATGTTAGTGGTCTAACGAACAAACCAATCATGTATAAGAAACTTGACAATACGTGAGCCGCAGAGCGCTAGGAGCGAACACGCTTCTCAGTTTTCCACAAATCAATCAATCGTCGCTGAATTTTGATGGCTCTGTGTCTGCAAGCAACGAAAAAGTTATTTGCAGAAAAGTTTGTGTTAAGCGGTTAACAAAATTTCAAGTGAAAAAAAAGGTTTGACAGGCCTACAAGACTCTCACCAGGATCGGTTGTTTTTTTTTTTTAACGTGCATATGTATGATGAATTTCATGTGCCGGATGTGCTCATTGTGTTTTTGTACATGTGAAGACTGTGAATATTAAACTCTCCGGGGTACTGATTCAAACAAAAGCAACCTTTTAAATTATCGATAAGCGATTTCCCGAAACTATACCCGACAACTTTATAAGCACATCCATGTTGTGCATCATATTTGCTCGACTTTCTTGCTGTTGCTGCTTATCTCAAAAGTTTTGAAAGGACTTCGGCTACGACAACACTACTCTAGTTGATTGCTTTTCACGCGACGATTTTGATTGTTCTGTCATTCACACATGGGACAACGATAATTGGAGGAGTCACCATACCGCAAAGGTGGCGCGAACACCTTCCAGAAAATGGGAGCTGAATTCTAATTGGCTAATCGCAGGAAAGGAATGTGGTTTCAGCAGCCGTTAGTGGGGAGGAACGTTGCGTGACGACACTAAAAACGGCTGTGTAGCAGACTATGCCCCAAGAGACAACTACTGTTTCTAAATCAGGAATTGGTCATGTTACCTCTCAGCAGTACTGTTCTGACCGAAAATAGGGTAGAGGTGTAATTTTATCCAGTGCAATGTTTTATATAAAACAATAATGTATGGTGGTCGCTTAGCTTGCTATATAAACGTAATCGTCCCTGGCTGAGTGAGGAGTAACGGCTGTATTCGCAAGTGGGAGCGTTAAGTTAGTCATGTTTTGTTACGTTGTATATTTCTAATGCCTGGACAATTCAAGACACCTGGGCCCAGTTGTTCGAAGGCCGATTAGCGCTTAACCCGGGTTTCTCTTTCTTGTGTTCAAAAGCATTTTCTCGGATAATTTTCTCGGTTATATTTAGAGCTTTCAATCATCAACTTGTACACAAAAAAAATTAAAACTGAAATTCTTTTTAAGCTTTGAAATCTGGATTCAAATCTCGCACTAACCCTGGGTTATCTTAACCCGGCTTTGAACAACTCGGCCCAGGGCCCAGTTGTTCGAACGCCGGTTAGCGCTAACCTGGGGTTAAATTTTGACCCGGGTTTCCCTATCTTTTTATCAAAAGCACTCTCTGGGATAATTTTCTCTATTCTTTTTAGAGTTTCCAATAATCAAATTGTTGGCAAAGAGAATTAAACTGAATTTTCTTTTTAAGCCCTCATATCTGAGTTCAAATTGCGCACTAACCCTGGGTTATCTTAACCCAGCTTTGAACAACCCGGCCCAGGTGACAGTGAACTATTCTGAAATGGTGTATTATGTAACACTCCCCGTGGTTTTCCAAAAAACTTTCTGTTTTGTTCTCCCGTAACTAAAAAATCTGCCGTATGTTATTCAAACAGTACGGCGGGAGATTTTTTTAGGAAACAACGTGACCGCCAAAAATAACGTGATTGTTGGAAGTAACAGTGACTGCATGTGACATTTGTAATATTTGGGTTAAAACGTTACAGTAATAGTTTTCATAGGGAACGTTAAAATGCGTAAGACTAGAAGGCCAGTAGTGATTCTGGAAGCTCTTGAGAGAAAGAGGAAAAAAAATGAACGAGAGGACTAGAGAATAATTATATTTTATCCTGATTGGTGAGTATACTTTATCATCAGCTGTTATCCGCAGTGGTGCGCACTCTTATAACCTGGAAAGATACACAGCTGCGAAAAAAATGAGTGCTGTTGTCATTTTGTTTCTAAAAGAGAACGAGGCCAGATTTATTGCAGAGTCTGTCGTATGATCGCAAGGAAAATGGCGTTGTGAGGGACTAGTACCAGATCTTGCTGCCAGGTAAAAGGATCCAAAAGATACTTACGATCGACAGATTCTCTCAGGCGCGGATCCAGGATTTTGAAATGGGGGGGGGGGGGGGGGGATTTTTGTAATAATGTAATAGAACCAAAGCCTGGTTGAGGTGTTTGAGGTCTGTGCATCAGCATGATTGATTTCCGATGAATAATTAACATTTTCGACAGTGTGTTTGTGGGCCCAAAATGAATAAATTGATTGGTAGAACCGGTCATCGCTTATGCACATTCTCCACCTCAATCAGAGAAATCAAATATTATTTCAATATTTGAGGGATAAGAAAAAAAAGGGGGGGGGGGGGCTCAGAAAAAGGGGGGTAAAAATTCACCCATTTCATCTCCCCTGGATCCGCGCCTGTCTCTCAGCTTTTAGTTTACGGTCTTGTAAAACGGAACATGACGAAAGTGACCTCTAGGCTAAGGAGGTGTCACTGATTACTGTTGTGCTTTATAAAGGCTCTGTGATCGTCGAAAGTTGTATTGGCCGTTTTTATACTAGAGGACGCATTATCCGTCCAGACGGATAATGCGTCTATGGCCGTTTTATACTAAGGACGCATTATCCGACTGGACGAACTTGGGCAAAGATTTGAAGTTCGTCTGGTTATGCGTCTCAAGTATAAAGACGGGCACGAGACGCATTATGCGTCTGGACGAACTTTCCTTCGAAATACGTCTTGAGGGACGCACTACGAAAGGTAGTTCGTCTGGACGCATAATGCGTCTCGTGCCCGTCTTTATACTAGAGACGCATAACCCAGACGAACTACAAAATATTTGCCCAAGTTCGTCCAGACGGATAATGCGTCCTTAGTATAAAAACGGCCATTGAAATCTACACTAAAGATGCTGATGCTTTTTGAACCAGTAGAAAAGATACAACTGAAGTACAGGTTAAAATAATGCACTTTTTTCAGTTCAGCTTTACAGTTGTCTTTGGACTTCAACTTTTTAAGCAAGGACCAGCTTACAAAAAAGAAGGACCGGATCCTAATAAAGGATCTAATCGGCAATAAGTGAAAATATAAGACAAAAAAGCAAGGCTGATTTTACAGTCGAGAATATATTATCTTTTAACCAATATTTCGGAAGGCACGGCCTTCCTCCTTCAGGGTCTTACATATACTGAGACGTTACAATTTGAAAATAAGAAATAGCGTGCAATATGATACTATGATAGCAAGTGAACTTTGAAAACAAAAACCGTTGAAGTGGTGATTGAAAGAAATTTGAAATAGAAAATAGAAATGATAACAAAGAGAAGAAATAAAGACGGTATTACATTTCATCTTTCTTATTAATATCTAAAGGTTCAAGAGTTTTACCTCTCTCGATGAGGTATGCCTCTCTAGCCTTTTGTACACTGTCTCTATTAGATTTGGTAAGCTCTAGTGGGATGAGTGTGATGTCGTTAGCAGAGTGATCATTGGTAAGAAAGTGTTCTGAGACTGTGGTGGGTTTAGAGATATTAGATGGGTTATCAACTGGTCTGCGGTGTTCGTTGAAGCGGTCTTTGAGTCGTCGTTTGGTCACCTATGTATTGTTTGGAGCAGTGGTTGCATTGTATCATGTAAATGACGTTTTTAGAGTTACAGTCAATGTGATTAGTGATAGGTCTTGTTTCGCCTGTAGCGTGGAATGTGTATGAAGTTTGTCCGTCAGATATGTACTTGCAAGTGAGACAGTTTTTTCCGCAAGGGTATAAGCCCCGGGGCTGGTTGTGTTGTGTAAGGTTGCAAAGTTAGCCCTCACAAGAAAATCATTGAGGTTACTACTGCGTCTATAAGCTACAATGGGTGCAGCTTTAAAGACGTTGTAGCAACGGGGGGATGAAATAAGGATGTGAAAGTGTTTGCGAATAATGGATGAGATGGAACGAAGGGCTGGGTTGTAGGTGATAACAAAGGGAACACGTTCTCGTTTGTCCAGTGTGGAAGTGTCAGGGGCGTGAGTGCTTCTGTCCGTGTGATACTAGGGCCATTTATACGAGAAAAAATAAGACGCGTCTTAAATAAGACGTGAACTTTCCGTATAAACGGCACTTTAGTTTAAAATAAGACGCGACTTAGGTAAGTCGCGTCTTATTTTAGACGAAATATGCCGTTTATACGGAAAGTTCACGTCTTATTTAAGACGCGTCTTATGTAAGACGCGTCTTATTTTTTCTCGTATAAATGACCCTATTGTTAACTCGTTGTATTTCCCGTTGAAGGAAATATCGGTTATAGCCACGTTTGTGAGATAGTCAATAAGTTCATTGGAGCGTAGTGTGAATGTCTCGTTGGTGGAACAAATGCGGTGGCATAGCACGTTTGGTGTGTATGGGATGACATGAAGAATGTAGTAAGTATTGGTGTTTGTCTGTAGGTTTGGTGTAAAGGTCAGTGACGATTTTGCCATTGCGAAGTGAGACGTTGACGTCGAGAAAGGGTATGGATGTGAAGGAATGGTCGCATGTGAATTTTATGGTGGGGTGAATGTCATTGAGAAAGGAAGTGAATGTGTTAAGGTCCTGTACTGATCGTGTCCATATCATGAAGATGTCGTTTATGTAACGCCACCATATGAAGGGTTGGAAAGGGGCACGTAATAAGGCGTCCGTCTCGAATTTAGCGAGGAAAAGGTTGGCGTATGAAGGAGCCATCCTTGTCCCCATAGCGGTACCATGTGTCTGTAAGTAATGTTTGTCGTTGAAAGAGAAGTTGTTCATAGTGAGAATCATGCGTCATCATGTGTGTTTCGTTTTTTATTCAAGTAAGTTTTTTTTTAGCTGATTACATCTCTCTCGAGATCTAACGTTGACGACTCACCGGCCGCTCCTCGTCCACGGATTTGTACCACATATCTCAGATAAAATTTCCAGTACTCAGGAGTTCCGATCGGAATAAACAGAACAATACCTGATTTTTTTTTTAACCCTGCTTGCCAAAATTAACCATTATCGCGGTAAAAATAACCAAAACTTGCGTGTTAGTAGTCTGCAAATACAACCGTCTGTCTGTTCTCGCTCCTGGCCGCTAGTTAGGGACGTTGGAGTAAGAGAGACGGTTGTAATCTTGTGAGGGTCATCAATCTCAAAACTTTTCAAACTGAGTGCACGAAAAACACAACAACTGACAAATGCATACTAACAAAAAATAAAAATACGCTGAACATCTGCCCATTTGACTAAAGATGACTGATGATTTCTTAAGAACATAAAAAAACTACTATTGCCAGCAAATTATATTCAAACAGGCGGTTGTTGTCCTTCGTTGACTGCCAACTTATTTAAACAAACATCGACTAAAAAAACCTCAAGCGAGGAAAGTTATATTTTATTTTGTGTCCGCTCTTAATCATTTTTTTAGATGATAGGTTTAAAAGCCCTTTCGGTTATACCATACACCTGTCTGGTGCGTAAGTTCGCGTGTGGTGGATACAAGCGCTTTGCTTTGGAGGTGTGACGGCCAACTTTCCCGGGCTAACTTCCTACCCTGCGAGCAGAGCTTTCTCTCTTGCGTGGCTTTTAGCGTTTACGAGGCGTGGCTTGTCTGTCGAAGAGTTGGTTAGCCACGCGAACGACTTCGTAAACGCTAAAAACCCATGCAAGAGAAAAACCTCTGCTCGCAGGGTCCTTGAAGCAGACTACAAGGGAGGGGGAGGAAAAGGTCTTTTTTCTCAGTCTCCCCAATCCTCTCTCCCTCCTTCAATGCTTTCCCCATCCCTTAGCTAAGACAAAGTATACCCGTGATTCTGAAGCTGAAAACAGCAGCCATTGAATCTTAGAATGGAGCCCATGAACATTTTTATTCAGAAAAATTTGATCCCTGTTGCCTTTCAAAGGGGCTGATCTAGTCACTTTTCTTGTCACACAACCGAGGAAATGATCGCGTGACTAACTTGAAGAACATTTGGCGGGAAATTCATCGGGCAAGCACGGCCTTGATCGTGTGACGTCACCAGTACAAAATGGCGGCTGCAAAGGTAAGAACGTAATCGATCGAAGCGGTTTGAAACCAAAATGGTTGAATTTAGCGGGGTTGCAAATTAATGATTTTTCACCTTAAAAGCCAGGTATCTATTTGAGGTAACTGGTTTCGAAATCACGAACGAAAATGCTGTCAAAATCAATGAAATCTTGTAACTTAAATGTGAAGTTGACTGTGGGGTACCGGTATTTCAACGAATTCGAAGATCTAAATCCCGTAAAAAACAATTATAAAAAATAACATCGAGTTTCTTTTCAAGAGTTGAAAGCCTCATTTAGCTTAGCAAACTCTCTTTGACGCGTTTTCCTTGGTATATCGTGATCGATGCGTGGGTTAAAAAGTATTATAGTAAATTATCTGAGCGCTAATGTGTTGGGGAGAAGTGAACGAGTTACGGGATATATACTTGGAACTTCGAGCATTAAATTTCTTTTATTTGAAACAAAGGGAAAAAAGCTGGGGTATATTGATCAAATATGAAACTACAAAGTGAGAAAAGAGACAATGGGTTAGTCAAAAGGTTGACAAGTATCCCGGGACAAGTCTATTTAAGAGGAGCTTCCTTTGTTTACTACCCTGATTTGTAACAAAGTGAGTCATCACCAGTTGTACACCATTCCTGTAGGTGCAAAACATTAGAAGGTGTTTGCAGGATATTGAGGTTGTTTACCATTCGCATGGGCAAACCACGGTTTTGACAAATGGTAAACAAAATAATATTCAGGACTCATGGTAAATGTCATTTTGGAATTGTGATTACCATTTGCACCAATCAGTTCCTTTTACCAACACATGGCTGCAAAAGCCTGAAACACTGGTATCAAAAATGGGTTTCAACAAATGGAACACCGATTCCCAATTGGAACATTCCATCTGGAAAAACAGGACTACCTATTTTACACTGGAATGACAAGAAAAAACATGTTTCATACTTCACTTCTGAACCAGATTTTTTGGAAACATTTTTTCAAATGGTGAACAACTTCAGACCCCTCATCCTCCCAATCTTCCCCTGCGGCTAAATTGATGTAGCATGTGTTGTTTACAAGTATTTTTTTCTTGTTTATGTGTGTTATTTACACAGGATGCTGTTGTTATTATTCTTGATGTCGGTCCTTCAATGTGTCAAGCGGCATCTGGTCATGCTACTTCCCTTGAGACATCCGTGAAGGCCATCAACATGATCCTACAGAGGAAGGTTAGAAAGTTCTGTTTAACAAGCCCTCGACCTCCTGGCTTTTTGATTTGATTAAAGTAATCACCAAAAACAGGGCTCAAAAATAATGGTCAGTCAAACGACAATGTCTGACCAAGATGACCATTAAATTAATTTGTCACTTTATTGGTCATTTTGACTGGCCATGGTAACAAGTGACAAGAAAAAAAACCACACTTCACACCATTAAGTTTTAAGAGGACAAGCTTTTTTTTCACTGTATGTTTTTGCTTTTAGGATTGCATTAACTTTTTGACTGGTCAAGAGAGAGATGTGACCTAGCTAAAATTTGTTTGGCCAGTCGACATGATTGACAACAGTCCCAAATTTATTTTGAGCCTTAAAAAATGTTATTAGTGGTTATGTTCATCACTCTTCTGATTCAGGTTTTTAGGTTTAAATTATTTTTGTAATAGGTTGAGAAGCTTGGGCTCAAATGTTTACTTAAAAAGGATCATTACATTAATTTTGTAATTTTCTAATTCAATTTTTAACCAGTCAGATTTCTTGTATTGAAATTTATGATATTGAGACTGCCCTTATACAAATTTAATTATTTGCTATTTTTCTTTAGATGTTTGCAAACACAAAGGATGAATTTGCTCTAGTCCTCTTTGGTACTGAAGGTATGCAACATAACAATCATAGAACTTTTATAGTTTCTCACCCATTAAGAGTCCAATTTTTTAGCCAGAGTTTTTACTCCTTGGCCTTCACAGTTTCATAATTTACTTCATTTCTCTTCTGTTCTCACACTTCCCTACCATTTAACAGGCTACCCTCCCCCACGCCTTGTGAGGTTCTAATAAGCTGGTTATGTGGAAGTGCCTCTAAGTATAAAAAGCATGCCTGTGAAACTCTTTCCAAAAATAAACCCTACCATTTTTTGAAGAGCATGTAAAACTCTCCTTGATAATAAACACCTACATGTACTGCAAATATGTCCTTCAAAAAAGCAGATATATGCTGTTTGGGATTTGACAGCTTCTCTCATTCTTTACTTTGTTAGGAACATCAAACAGATTAAACGACAAGATGGAAGGCTATGAGAATGTTACTGTTGCTCGCCATCTTGGGTTGCCAGACTTGGAAATGCTTCAGTTTGTTCATAGTCAGATCACACCAGGTATGCTGCTCAGCTGAGACCAGTCAATAAATAAAGTACTTAAGTGTTATTATTAAATTATTTAACTGTCACGCTGGCCAGTAAAATGTAGTTAATCGAATGTGATGCTTGTTATCAGTAACCCTTTCATGGCTATGCATATTAATGAATCCTCTACTGACCATGCTTCTTTTGTCAAGATGGTTGGATTTTTTCCTTGTTCTTTTTTCCTTTTACATTTTTTACTGACCTTGACTTTGTCTTGGTCCATAAAAATACAAAAAGAAGCTGTTAGTCAGTAATGCAAATGTATTGTTAATGTGCATTAATGTAATTTAATTTCAGGCAATGTTGAAACAGACTGTATCCTTTCACTAAGACCTTTTTATGCCAGTTGTATATTAAACAGTGTTAACAGCAACCTAACAAAAATGTACCAGCTTTGGAGAAACCCAGGAAAAAAAGTTGCAGTCTCATATTTATACTCAGTTAATTGTGTATTTGGCAATAAGAAATGGGGTCTGGAGTGAAGCCACATGTGACAAATAATAAACTGCAAGATTCTTCTTTCAGTTATCCTCTTATATGCTTGTAAATCAAAGGCAGAATTTGACATAAGATCTGTTGTCGCTGGGATTCTTCTGTGCCACCTGGTATTAAAACATGATTCTGACTTTTGAGAATGCAAAGAAAGTTGTGTCTACATGATAGCCTGGGACTAGTGGATTTTGGGATTGGGCTAGTGAATGCTATTCTTATAACTTACACGATGGGCAAGTGACACTTTTTGGGGGAATTCATTACAGAAGTACAGAAAGGCAAATGGTTTAAATTTATTCATGTGGATTGAAAGCTGTTTTCTAAGCTGATTTAACATTGATGAGTAATTTCGTAGATGTTGATTTTGTTATAAAACTTAACGATAAAAAGTCACGACGTTTCGACCTCTCCGAGGCCATTTTCAAGTGCGAGTAAAATATGAAATTAGCATAAATATATTAAATGGTAAAAACGGTAAAAACAGGAAAAATTGTCAGGAACGCTAAAATGCGCTAAAATATGTAAATAAGTAAAAATAAGTAACAAAATATTCTATGGAAACAATTAAAAAAGTAATTAAAACCGACCTAAACAAATAATTTTGCGCGGATGGAATCGCATTGTTTGTTTAGAGTTGGTTTCTGTTCTTTGATAAAAAACATTTCAAAAATAAGGCAATCAAACTTGCTCTGACACTTTTTTAAAATTTTAAAGAACTGCGCAATGTCAACTGGGGCTATATCGTGTTCCTCCTTGAGGTGATTTCCAATGGCCGATCCCTTGTGTTCTTCAATCCGTTGGTGAAGATGTCGGCACGTGTAGCCGACATACCCTGCATCACACAGGTTACACTGAAAATTATACACAATGCATTGTTGATTCACAAGGGGTGGCTTGTTTTCCCTCACTTTGACTTCATCCTTGATTTTCCGACTCGTGTACACGGGGCTGATGTCTACATTGATCTTACGGCTGAGGTCTCCTAGTTGTCTGCGCACTGAGTTTGCAGACTTCTGATCTTTAAAAGGCAGCACGATTCTGATTGGGTCTTGTTTCTTAAGCTCTTGTTGTTGGATAATTGCATCATCGGACACTTTTGACTCAATAAATCGATGGATGGTAGACTGCACAAGTTCTTCTGGGTAGCACAGACGGGAAAAGGTCACTTTGAGGCGTTCACACTCTTGGTGAAATAGTTTCCATGAAGAAGACAGCTTAAAAGCACGATTAAGCATGGTGTTCAGCAGTGACCGTTTATATCTTTCATCCACATGGCTATGATAATGCAACAATAGCCCAGTGTCCGTAGGCTTTCGGTACACCTTTGTGTTCAAATGGCATCCATTTCTGATGATATCCATTCCCAGAAAGGGGAGTCTGCCATTTTCTTCAAGATTTAACATTAAATTTATAATCATGCTGAAAATTAAATAACTTAAGGTGCAATAATAAATGGCAATTAATTATTTATCTTGCTCATCAAAATTTTTCAGGCTAGTTAAAATGACTCTTGGGCTAGTACATACTTTGCAGCTGTCCATTCCTTAACTGATCTTAAGTTATTGATGCTGTTGTTGTTGGGATGGACTTGTTACGTGAAGAGGCAAAGTGAGACAACTTAACTGTGTCTGTTATGTTTGAATTAATTTTACTATGTACAGTCAATTCTCTCCTTGCGGACTGTCATGGACACCCCAGACAAATTCCAGACAAAAATGAATGTAAGACGTTTGACTGTAATAAACTCTGAGAGTGCACGCCTCCCGCCAATGTGGCCCGGGTTCAAATCCCAGCTTCCACATCATATTATGTGAGTTGAGTTTGTTGTTGGTTCTCTTCTTGGCTCCGAGAGGTTTTTTCTCTGGGTACTCTGGTTTTCCCCTCTCCTCAAAAACCAACTTTTCCAAATTCCAATTCAACCAAAAATCAGGTAGATGAAGAACCACTTTGTGGATGTGCTACCTCCAAATTATTATTTATTTATTTACTGAGGACACTAACTTTACAGCAGTTCCTACAGTGTCAGCTGTGAAGAGAGTTGACTGGAGTTTCCCTAATTTTATTCTCAGAGTTTGGTAATGTAATTTCATTTTTTCAAACAGAATTCTATAAGCCATGAGTATATTATTTTGATTATGTCTTGAAATGCTTATCATTGACAATGGACTCGAGTTATAATATTATCATCTCTATCTGTTAGATTATTTTTTATCTCCCACATAACTATCCACCCATTTATCTATTTATTTTATTTAATTGTTTGAATTTATTGATTTATTTCAGTGTCAAGTATGATAAAAAAATTTATTTATTTTCTGATCTGGGATCTCCCTTTGGTAATGATCAGCTGGAGATGATCATTAACGGATTAAAGAGCTTGGAGATTCACCTTACATTAATGTGAGTAGTTTACCTCATTCTGGTAATATAAAATAATATTATTACTATGAGAAATTTTTATGTATACAGCATGACTGATTTGTTGAATAAATCTGGCTGTGTACATACAGGGTTGTCAAAAGTAGCTGGCTGCCGATGAAAATCGCCGCCTACTTGGTTATTATCGGCTGGCTACTCTGGCTGGCATTTCTTTATGGATGGCGTTTTTTAAATAAAATATCCCTGGACTGGCTGCTCACTTTGAAAACTCAGCTGTCCTCTTCATAACTTTCTGACAACCCTGGTACATACAAAAATTTATATTTGATGCATGTTGTAATGCATGGTTTGTTTTACTATCATAATATGGCAATGTGCACTTTCCATATTAAACAGTGGACCAGATCTTTATGACGACAGTACGTCCGACACTGCTGGTGGAAGTGAGGGTGATGATAGTGGCCTTACAACTTCTGCTGGACTTCACAGAAAGGAGAAGACACCACAACAGGTTATTATGTGTTCTAATTAATTTGAAAAAAAAAATGACAATTTTTTAACCTGAAAGGAATGGACATTAAAACTGTATGAATGTGTTGACTGGCTGGGAAAGCTTCCATCAAAGAAACAACAGCTTTTGAGAACACAACACTTTATTCTCAAAGCACATGCAGCCATCTTCGGTTTACACAGACACAGACGGCCTGCGCAGAACACCACTGACCCCTATGATACAACGACAGAATTGTCTCCTATCAACATCCTCCCTTTCAAAGAAAACTATTAACATGTTAATATGTTTCGAAAAATAATAATAATAATATTAAAAAAAACATAATAAGTCATTAACACTAACAAATGTGAACAGGCAATGTCAGATAATAGTCAACATCGAGTACCATACTGCACTCTAGTGTCCAGTTTCAAAGGTCCAGTCTCTTTGGTGGTCTAATTGGCCGGCCATAACATGAGGTTTGCACTGGTGGAGGTGAATTCTCATTCGTGGCCTTGGAAGTGGGGTTAGGCACTATGGTTTCCGCAGAATTTCCAACATCCACACTACTATTTATTACTGGTTGTTCTGGCAACAGTTGTGGGTCACATGGGACCTGACGCTCATTAGGTCTTAAGTGGATCCTGTTCCGCCTAACCAACCTGTCTTGTGTTTTTATCACGTACGAACGTGGTGTTACTTCGCCCAAGACTTCGCCATGACCCCACTGTTCACCATGGTGATGGTCATTTGGCCTGGTGTACACACTGTCCAGGTGTAAGAGGGGTAAGTCTCTGCTAGCAGTTTTGTCATAATGAGCTTTGGCTTTAGCTTGTCTACCCAGATGCTTGTCATGGACTACGTTTACAGGTGGCACAGTTTGGCTCAACAATGATTCAGATATTGGCAAGTTAGACTTTGTTCGTTGGCAGAGAAACCTTTGTGCCGGGGAGTAAGTCACACCCTGAGGCAGAGTGTTCCTATGGTCCAAGAGACCAGTGTAGAGGTCTGAGTTTTTAACATCTACTTGGCCTCCTTAACTGCAGTTTCAGCTTTACCGGTAGCTCTACCATAATACGGTGACCGGGTAATCAACTTGAAACCATAGGTCTTGACAAAATTCGAAAATTCCTGAGAGGTATACTGGGGTACATTGTCGGACAAAAATATATCTGGTATACCATAACGGGCAAAGTGCGCCTTTTTGACTGAGATAACAGTGGCAGCAGTGATGTCTTCTTTCAACAGATTGACCTCAAACCAGTCACTCTAGTGGTCTACTGTAACAGAATACCAATGCCCACCCTGCTTGAATAGGTCCTGTGAGATAAATTTCCATTGACCTTGTGGAATTTCATGAGACAACGTTGGTTCCTTTGGGAGGGCCAAATCATAGCTAGCACACAATGAACATTTGGCGCTCTCTTGAAGGATTGCAGCTTGCATTCCAGGCCAGTACATTACTTCTCTAGCCCGGTGAATCATGCTTTCACTGCCCTGGTGTCTGTGGTGGAGTTTTTTCAGCATAGTAAACTGTAGCTTCCCGGGAATGAGGACTTTGTGTGACTTGTACAATACACCATTTTATACCGCTAGCTCATCCCTTAACGGATAGTAATGACGGAGTGCTGTGGGCACCTGTGATTTGTCGGAGGGCCAACCATGGGCCACAAACATGCATAGGACTGACAGGGTTGGATCTGCCTTGGTTTCAGCTTTAATTTCCTCCAGGGTGCTAGGATACATGTCAGGGGAGTCTAGTTCCATGGTCTCTAGTTCTACCCAGAACATCTCTAGTGCATCCTCTGAGTTGCACTGGAACACCTCTTCTTGTGGGTCTGAGGGTGTAGGGAGGTTCAAGGTGGCTCTCGACAGTGTATCGGCCAAGTACATGTACTTGCCTTTCTTGTAATCTACTGTGAACTGAATGGCTGTAGCTGAAGCAAGGCATCTTGGGGCTCTACTCAGGGGTTTTTTGAAAATCATTTCTAATGGCTGGTGATCAGAATGTACTATAACATCTTGTTTACCATAAAGATACTGGTAGAACTTTGTACAGGCTACTTTGATGGCCAGACATTCCTTTTCAGTAGGTGCATAGTTGACTTCAGTTGCTGACAGCGTTGAACTTGTAAAAGCCACAGGTTGCCCATCTTGTAGCAGGGCACCTCCAAGGCCTGTGTCACTGGCATCCACTTGTAATACACTTGGCTTGTTCACATCAAAGAACTTCAACGTCGTGGCATTTACAATTAAGCTTTTGGCTGTCTTAAAAGCTTTGTTATGCTGGGAGGACCATGACCACACTACATTCACATGTGTCAGCTCAGTGAGCAGCTTCACAATTTCTGCAAGGTTTGGGGTGAAGCGTGATAAATAATTGCACATGCCCAGGAACCGCTGAACCGGTTTCACATCTTGTGGTGGGGTCATGTCCTTAATAGCCTGGACTCGATCTGGATGTGGGGTGATGCCATTACTGCTAAGGAGATGCCCCATCCAAGTAACTTGTTTCACTTTGAACTGAAATTTCCTGGTGTTTAACTTGAGATTCACTTCACGGCACCACAACATTAAATTCCACAAGTTAATATAATCGTGATCCTTCTCAGCCTCCTCCATACTATCTCCACTTCCAAAGACCAAAATGTCATCAGCCTTGTTCACAACACCAGTCAATCCTTCCAGTGCGTCATGTTGTCTACGCTGGTATTCCTCTGGTCCTAAACTGACCCGAACAGCATACGCAACCAACGGTAATGACCAATAATATTATTGGAGTATGCATGGTCGTTAGGAATGAGGAACTGTCATCTAACTCAGTGTTCGTGAACCCCTTGTACACATCCACACAGGAAAAATTTTGGCATTGTTCAACTTAGGCAGTAACTCATCAACTGTAGAAATGGGGTACTTTGGGACTTCAATGGCTTTATTGATCGTTTGGCTAGGATCAATACACACACGAATGCTTCCGTCGGGTTTCTCTCTATAGACGCTGTTGGAGATCCATGCAGTCGGCTCAGTAACCTTTTTCAGGATACTTTGTTTTTCAAGGTCACATATTGCTTCAGATGCTTTTTCTTCCTTTGCTCCAGGGCACCGATGTGGATGAGCTTGGATTGGAGTCACATTAGGGTTCATGCTGATGTGCAGGGGCAGCTCCAAAGTTCCTAACCCTGTATGGACATCCTTAAAGGCATCTATGACAATGGCTTTAGTCAGTTTTCCCCAGGGAACAGGCACACGGGACACACCTCACAAGCCATGCTCCTCTTTGGAGGAACTTTTCCTTCACTGATTACAGCACCATGAACTACACTAATATCCTCACACATACATGTACTGGAGAGGTGCTGGTGGTTTCCTCAGTCACATTAATCTCTTCTGTTGCACTGCCTTTCAGAGAGGCGGGCCTGACTTCCTGATCAGGAGTTCCACTTTCCTCCACTCTTCCTCGCAGAGGCCCCGAGTTAAGCTGGCACACTTCTGAGGCACCCCCTTTTTGGTTGTTACAATTCAAGGAGCAGGTGTTTCCTCTCATCTCAACCAGGCCTAATCTAACACAATCAGATCCACTTAGAAGAGGTGGCTGTGATCCTGTGATGTCCTTATTTAACAGCTGAAACTGAAGAGTGTGAAACTTTCCTTGAGTTGCACAGACCAAGTCTATTTGCCCCACTGGCTTTATTACACCTCCTCTATAGGTACGCAGGATGGCAGAGGAGGGTTTGATTAGGCCATGGATATCAACTCCTGCTGGACACATGCTCCGGAGGTCCTCCACTGCAAGGGTGTTGGTTGTTGACGCAGTATCTAATTGCAAAGTTTTCCAAGTAAAAACTTTTTTTGCTGCGGATAATTTGATCGCTGCGAAAAACTTTTTCCCCTGCTGTACAGATACCGATCTCACAGAGTGAGTGTCCAGAGTACACAAATGATAATTTTTCTTGCCCATCATCAGAAACTGAATCATCCAATGCATTCACATTCTGAGGTTTGCTCAAACATTTCTGGGCTATATGCCCTTCTTTGCCACATTTTCTGCACTTATACTTAAGGAGAATTGCACGACACTTTTCCTTTGGGTGACTTGGTGTCGTCCCACAGTAGTTACACTCAGACTGTTTTCTAGACGACTCTTTGCCATTGCTTTGGCTTTGAGAGCGAGTGCTGTTTTGCTTTGACTGGGAGGCTTTTTCGGTCCAATTCACCTGCTCTTGATCTCCACGGACTTGCCTCATAAGCCTTCGAGCGTCAGTGGAGGATTCATAATTCTTTGCTATTTCAACCACAGTATGGAACTCCACAATGTTACCATCCTTGTCACGATGACCATTAGTATTCAACTTTCCTTGTAGAGTTTCGTCCACCAAGCCAGCAATAAAACGGTCGCGGCATGCTTGATCTTCAAAATTCCCATATTCACAATATCTAGCTCGCTCCACCACTCGACTTTCCCACGCACTAATGGATTCTCCTTCGGACTGAAACATGTGTCCCATTTTGTTCGCTCAGCTTGAACACTGACACTGCCTCCAAAGCGCTTAATGAGGGCTTTAATAACTCTCACCGGGTCACTCTTATCTTCCTCAGATAGTCCCAGCGTTTTGTTGTTTGGATTAATCGATCTCTTCATCTTTGAAGGCAGAGTTGCTCGAAGTGTTGACATGCAAAGGTTTTGTTTCTTCCATTGCTTTTTTCCATCCTCACTTTGATCGTCATATTTACATCCGTCTTTCCGCTCGAACCATCCCATCACCGTGCAATAATTGATATAATCCAATATGAAACAGTCTAGAGCTTCTTGCTCATCTAGCCCCTCTTGCATTTGAGGGACAGGAAAACCCACTGGAACGGTGGCCATGATAACAGCAAACACAAACAATTTATACGGGCACCAGCTTGATAACATCCGAAAATGGCGGGAACAATTCGTGTAACTCCTAGAGTTCATTCTCAAACATAAATGGACCGTACTATGGACGAAACCTCCTGACTTTAGGCGTGTGTTCATCTACTTCTGACACCATGTTGACCAGCTGGGAAAGCTTCCATCAAAGGAACAATAGCTTTCGAGAACACAAAACTTTATTCTCAAAGCACATGCAGCCATCTTCAGTTTACACATACAACACGGCCTACGCAGAACACCGCTGACCCCTATGATACAACGACAGAATTGTCTCCTATCAACAAATGCATATGAAGATCCTTTAATTGGGTGCTGGTTGTTCCTTATTCAAATGGTTTGTCCTATATTCTGAGCAGATTTTTATGAGTGTTATAATGTCCATTTTGTCATTCATGGTTATACAGCATTCTTGTTGTTCCCATTATTGACAATATAAACGTAATAGTCATCGTCTCCCAAAAGAAAGGTGTGTTGATTGAGACCAGGTGTACAAAGTCATGTAGTGTTGAATACTTGCTTGCTGGCCGTAAAATACCCCAAAGAAAGTAAGACCAAGCATCCGATAACACTCAACAAAACAATTAATCTTCGTTAGATTCATAATGTGATTACTTTTAAAGACAAAAAATGTTTATTCTTGTAGGTGGCAGGAGAGAACTGCATGAGACAGTTGTTAGAGGCCTTAGATGGAGAGACTTATTCCCTCAGGTGATTATTAATGTAACCAAGCTGATTAATGTCGTATGAAATAAAGTGCACAAATGCTCAATTCTCAACATTAGTATGACAATACCTTTGAAGCAGAGCAGATAAGTAGCACAACAATACGTAGGTGACATATGAAGATACTGTTGACAAGTCAGACTAAGTTATACAGTGTGCATGAGTGTTTTGCTTCGATTTTATCTTTGGTTTAATATTTATTTTCCTTTGTTTCAAGCTCATTATTATACATTACTAAAAAACTAAAATTAAACCAAGGATAAAATTGAACCACAACACATATCTTGGTTTTGTAGGGGGGACATGGTGCATACAGTTCCAAATCAAGATGTTGAGATAGGGGGGCAGTCATCCAGACCCTTAGATAAGGGGGGGGGGCACTCTCCAGAAAATTTTTTTTTAGCCCTTCAGGCCTCTGTTTGGTCTAAACAGGCCCAGGCCCTCCTGGGCCCCTCTCCTGGATCCGCCACTGGCATATAACCTGTGCTGTGACTAAATTTTGCTCTAATCCACTTCAGCAATCATTGGGTGCTAGTACATGTATGTCAGACATGGGAAGCTGTCACTTCATGATTTGCTCCCAGAATACTTGCAGCAGAAAATTAATGTTACTTAAAAAGTAAGAGTGTGCACCCAATGGGTACGGGGAAGGCGGGAAAAAGATTCAATTTGGACTTCACCCTTTGGACACAAACAGTACTGAAAAGCAGGAAGTATCATCAATAACAAACTGCTGGTACATCTACTGCTCTTTAAATACTGCATGATGCATTTTTTTCACTTTTAGCCATGTCCTTCCTATGCTGAGTTTTTTCCAGACCAGATCAGTCAAACAAACCACAGTATTCAGAGGACCACTGGAGATTGGTTCCCAGTTAAAAATAAATGTCTATGGTTATATCAGGGTAAACTGCAGTGTCTTTTAAGATTGCTTCAAATACTGTATGCTGTACTGTAAGAAATTAATTCTAATTTTAGGCATAATTATGTTACTTAGTAATTCAATATTCATACATGTGTGTTGCCAGTGACAAGTAACTGGACCTGACAAATGCTTATTATACATTATTAGCAAAACTCTCGAAGAGAATGTTGAAAAACTAGAGGAAATGGAAATTAGCAACAACAGTATTGTTATGCCATTGCAACACAAAAGGACATCACAAGAAGGATAAGATGATTTTAGTGAAGTCAAGTAAAAGGGGGTATTTTGTGATAAAGTGGAACCTTTGGAGCAAAGGATATAAAGGGAAAAAACTCTTCTATAGATTGAACCTACTCTTCCATAACTACTAAGGAAAAGAAAAATAAAGTTTTGGCACATGGTATGCACACCCCCTGGCAACACCCATTTGTGTGGAGTAATTTATAACATGGTTACTTGTGTCATATACATGATTCCATAGAAATATCAAAGGGAGTGCTTATCAGCAGAGATTTACAGAGCTATGACTGAGTGTAATGAAAATAATGGTTACCGGTATCTAACAGTGCTCTTTTCACTAAGGTAAAGGAAGAAAAACTAGCACCATGGAAAAAGCTCTCAGCCATATCTCAAATGTCTGCAAACCCTGAGACCATGGAAGTACAGATGCAGAGGTCACATCATTTGAATGATGAGGATGACACAGAGGTGGAAAAGGAAAATGTTGCACAAGGTAGACACTACATGTACATGATTGTATTCAGTAATACGTAAGCCATCAGCCACTCAATCAGTCAGTTACTTATTCAGTCAGTTTGTTATCGAGGCAGTCAGTAACTCAGCCAGACAGTCATTAACCTTGTCTGTCAGTCACTCTGTTGGACAGTCAGTAACTCAGTTGGACAGTCAGTCACTCAGTCAGTTAGTCAGTCAGTCAGTAATTATGTCAGTCAGTTAGTTGGGCAGTCAGTTACAGGATCAGTTGTAGTTGGTCAGTCGGTAACAGTGTTTGAAAAATTAATGGTAAGATGATGATGCACTGATGTTCAACCTGCCTTCTCTAGGTTATCGCTATGGTAAAACACTGGTCCCATTAACAAGGATTGACAAGGACAGTATGAAACTGCCCACAGAACGATGTCTGTCGGTGCTGTGTTTTACTTCAAATGAAAATGTAAGTAATAAAATTATGATTATGAGCTAGCAGAAAGTTCTTAAGTAACCAACATTTTGATCCCCCCTCCCCCCATCTCATACCCATTCAGGATGGGATATAATCTGGCCAGAAAAACTCAATGAACAAAGACTTTGTTATCTGTTGAACAGATAATGTACTTCATATATCAAATCTGTAGATAGTATGCACAATTAAATGATATCTAAGAGCTATGTAAAATTGTGCTTTGTGCACATGTGTTTGGTGTTATTTTCTTCAAGACAATGTTAATTAAACAATCAATTCTTTTTTTATTACTGGTAGATCCAGTTTTTGTGATATCTGGAATGATCAAGGTCATGGATAAGTTGGCCTGAGTGACACTTACCTCAACCTTAATTGTTCAGATACCACAAAAACCTCATCCAATAGTACCATACTTGAATAAGTAATTACACATCACTAATTATTAAATTTGTCATGCCTCAAGTGTGTTGCTTATTGAAGGGCGGTGCTTGTTAACATTTTTGTTCCAAATATCATGGTGCTTTTTCAAGGGTGGCGCTTAATCGAGGGCAGTGCTTATTCGAGTACAAAAAGTAGTTATTGTTTATCAAAACATAGTTAAGCTCAGTATCTGTGATTATAGACAATAGTAAACATGCATAGTCATATTAATTTGTACCTCAGGTACAGAGAAACCAGTACTCAGGAGAGAATGTTGTAGCCTTTGTTCCACAGCCTGGTGACCAGGTATTGTTGTGTTTATATACCAGTAATGGACAATGACCTGAGATGATGCCCTCTAGCATGGCACCATCAGGAGGCATGGGTTTGCATGTCACTTGCCTTAAATTATTTTCAATGTCTTCTGTCACTGTTTGTTTTTATCGTTTCATTGTCTTCTTTAGCTTAATATGCTATTGTTTCAACTGAGGAAAAACTTTGTTTCACAATCATCCTTGTTTTAGTGGCTACTTTCTTCATGCCATTTTACCTTTGCAACTGTTTCTCTCTGTTTTGACCATTAGGTGCTCTATTTTTCTATAGTTTTCATTTTTTGGTGGTATCCATGATGATCATGCATATTTCAGCAAGAGAAATTAAGTCTTTGTATTTTAGTGCTTTTCTGCCTTATCTGTTTGATAGCATGAATTGAGTCCAGGTTTTTTAAATTACAACAGGGCTGCATAATCTTCAGAGACCACCCTCTCTGTTTTCCCTAATTAAATTCCATCATTAAGGAATATAGATTTAAAAAAAAGTTACTATAATTTGATTGTTTTTAGCATGCTGCAGTTGCGCTGTCAGCATTCATAAATGGCATGTATGAATTAAACACAGTGGCTATTGTACGATACTGCAGAGCCAAAAATGCCCCACCCAAGCTTGGCTTCCTGGCTCCTCACATTAAACAAGACTATGAGGTAACAATGTAAGATTATTGTACTTAAATTTCATTTCAAAAGTAAGAAATTAATGAAATAGTGACGTCAGGTCTTATTATGCATAATATTGCACATGTATGTCAGTGAAATCCCATTGTTTGCTTTAAGACTTCAATAATATGTTAATTAACAGATTTTAAAATAATGAAAAAAAAAACATAAATGCAGTTTGAGTGCCAATGTGCATGTATTTAGCATGAGAGTACAAACATTGAGGACACTATTCTTTATGTCTCCAACGAGAGATGGGACCAACATTTTACGTGGAGCAAGAGTAGTTTGGCGTCACAGTACTTGCCACACTGAAACTGTTTCATTTTTTTTATCCACAGTGTCTTCTGTTCACTGCACTGCCATTTGCAGAGGACCTGCGTCAATTTTCCTTTGCTCCTCTTGATGCTAACAAGAAATGGAAACCAACTGGTAATTTATACAATCTATGGTTAAATTTAATTGCAGTTAACCCTTTAAGCCCCAGTATCCACATACAAATTCTCCAAACTGATCTCCATACATTTCCTTAAAGAATTAGTTGAGAGAATTTGTTCAAAGATCAAAGTATTTTCTCTTGGGTGATCATTTTATTGATTCTCATGACTTATCTCTTTACAGTGTATGGATAATTATAAGGAGAAGATTGACCTTGGGACTCTATTGGGACTTAAAGGGTTAATGTATGGTTCAAATAAAAGCTACTTTTTTTTTAAAAAAAAATGAGAGGCAATTATTCTAAATTGTATAATATTTTCAGAAATTCGGATGTTACAACTTGTGTAATAATTTATGGTGTTGTTTAAATCACTATGAAAAATAAATGGCTTTTCCAAGAATAAAATATGTTCTGCCTCAAACAATTTAAACTTTCAAGGTTTTTTTTGCAGGAGAACAAGAAGATGCCATTGATAATCTCATCACAGTAATGGATTTAAAAAATGCGCAGTGGTGGGTGACTTTTAGTTGTGTCTGTCATTTCTCTCTCTTAGTAAGCTAGGTAATAGTATTTTTTTCTTTATCTGACAGTGATGAAGATGGACAGACTGTAGAGGCATTAAAATGCAAAAATATCTTTAATCCAGTGCGACAGAGAGTTTTCCAGGTATGCAGATAGTACGTTTAAATTCAAATTACAGTCAAAAATGCTTGAACTGAAAGTAACAATGACCTGTATTCTAATGGTATTATGTTTAAAATTTTCAGTGTATTCAGCACCGTGCTCTTAATCCAGATGACACATCTTTGCCTGATTTGGAACCAGTTATTGCAAGGTGAGAATGCTTAGGGAGCAGAAAAAAAAATCAGCATCATTCTTAACTACTACTTTTTCTCATTTCTGAGAAAAGCAACTTTTTTCTATAATCAAAATAATAATTGATTAATTATCATCAAATGAATTAACAAATTATTACAGTGGAACCCCCATAGTGCAACCACTGTTGGGCCATAATCCAACCTTGACCCAGAAAATCCATTCCTGATCCTAATAACGAGGGGTTCGTATTAGCGCGGTCTTCAAATAATCAAATGAGTCTGTGATTTTCACATTTGGGTCAAAACAATACATGGTTGTAATACCATAAAATTCCGAAAATAAGCCCCTCCATGTATAAGCCCCTCCAAATATAAGCCCCCCAGGGGCTTGTACTTGGAAAATTGCCCTCAAATACAAAGTAAAACAAAGCAAAAATGGTTAATTTACTTCCAACTATTTTTGAAATGCAAATTTCCCTCTGTAGATAAGCCCCTCAAAAAGGGCCTTTGAAAAAATAAGCCCCGGGCTTATTTTCGGAATTTTATGGTAACCAGGTGGGGTCATAAGGTTGGGTTCCACTGTATTTATTGATCCTCTATAATTCATGTTTAGCTGCGCTGGAAGTTCAATGAACTTTGAACTTTGATTTTCTAGTTATTTAGAGCCCAGTGGCGAATTCAAAGCAAGATGTGTCCCACAGTGTACAAAAGTCAAGGTAAGGCTGATGAATGAGTGCAATCCAACACTAGTTACATGTATGCAAACCTCAATTTATTAATTTGAATTCTTGATTACAGTCAAACCTTGATAACTCAAACTTGGATAACTTGAATTCCCTGCTAACTCAAACTAAATTTCCTCTCCCATGATCAAAATTTCACTGAAATTTACCCCAATAACTGGAATTCCCCGCTAATTCGAACTGTTTCTCATTTCCCTCCAGAGTTTGAGTCACTGGGGTTCTACTGTATCTATAGTTGTTTTTCATGTCTGAAATTGTTTGGTATTCCTTCACAGTGTAGTTAAGTTGCTTTAATTGGATTATCAGCATTTTTAAGTGTACCAGTATTCTGGATAGTTAACTAGCTACTAAAATCAGTTTTAGTGCATTAGTAATATTGTATTAATGTTCATTGATTTTTTTTCAGGATATATTCCATCTAGAAAAAGTTGAGAAGAAAAAAGAAATCACAGCTGAAAACGTCTTCAGATCCATGTAATTGTTCTGTTAATTTTTCCATTGTTCCTTTGTTTGTTTTGTAATCAAATGCTTAAATTAATGATTTTTTTCTTTTACTTAACTTCAGTAGAGACATTGAGCGGAATGGGGAACCTTCAACAAGCACAACAAATGACCATGATGAAACTGATTTTAGTATGGCAAGCTTGGCAAAGGGTGAGGTTACACAGGTAAGGTCCACACTTGGCACTATGTTGAATTTTTCCATCTCCATTTATATAAAATAAATTGATATTTTATTATGTAATTTGCAGTACTGTAGACCTTTCCTACATTGCTGTATTGAAAAGCACCAACTTGAGGTTAGGGGTTACAAAATACAGACAAGTTTCTGCAAAGTACATCATTCTCTATTAATTTTATCACACACTTGATGCTTTTGTCATTGCTGATCCCAGCAGAACCCAGGATGCACATCATACATGAACCTTTTATGTGGCCTGGCTTGCCACAAGTCCTTTGGAGCTCAGTGGTTATCGCATGTGACCGGTGTTTGGAAGGCCATAGGTTCAATTCTTGCCGGGGACTCAGATTTTTTCTTTGTCCAATGCTCGTGACATGATCACATCTTTTCTTATTTCTTCACTGGGCTAAACATTTACCATCATTCTTTATTTATTGCAGACAAGTGATTTGCATAAAATTGTCACCTCAAGCCTTGACCTAGCTTATTTCTTTGAGTAGAGTGCAGCTAAAGGTCTTAACTGTTGCTTCTACATCATAGGATGTTTTTAAGTGGTGGTGTCTACTCATTTGATTTTTTCAGTATTTTCCACTCATTTTCAGGTTGGTACAGTTGATCCTGTTGGAGATTTTCAAGCCATTATTAGTCGAAGGGATGAGGATAAGTTTGATGAAGGTGGGTGTCCTGTGAAAACTGAGGATGTTTTCAAAATAATATTTTAAAAGCTACTTGAATTTTCATGTTAAACCATTTCATTCTTCTTTTATTGAAACTAACAGCTGCCAAACAGATGAGGGAGCGGATTGTGCAGTTGGTGTTAGATTCCTTCAGAGATCAATTTTATGGCAAAGCATTAGACTGTGTAAAGGCTTTGAGAGTAGAGGCTATCAAGGTACAGATACCACAGGGATACCAATATGACTGTCCTTTGAAGCAATGTGATGGCATTATAGTTAATTTTGTCTAAAGTTGAGTGAAACACTTTTGGAGTGTTGTATAATATTATAACTCATGGCTAAATTTTTATTGCAGGCTGGTGAAGCAGCCATGTTAAACATGTTTCTGCAAGAACTTAAAGAGAAGATAATTAACCAAAGGGGGCATGAATTTTGGCTTCTGTTGGTCAAAGGTAGGCACTGAAATTACTTTGCAGAAGGATATGACTAAACAGTGAGTAACAATATAATTATTTTAATGAGCAATGATTCTATAATCAAATAGGTAAATATTTTTTTAGTTCAAAGAGTAGCAAATCTAGTTGTCAGCATTTGCAGATGTTTTTTGAAGTAGCTGTCAGTTGGTACTCTGTATGTCTGTTCATGAGCAGTTATAATGAAAAATTTAAAAATCAAGATGCTACAAATATTAGCATGCTGAGTGGTTTTGGTTGAAATTGCATGACCTTACACTGTTTACAATGTTACTGAAAAATGGATACAATTTGTTTAACCTGGTCAGGGCCAGCTGTCACTGATGACTGGGGGTCGGAGATTTCTCCTCGGTAATATGAGCATGGCCCTGCCCCAGGCTACTTTCACAGGAAAAATAAGGAAATAGAACCAAAAGATATCCCTAGCCATCCATCTCCCCGTCTACTAATTACATTTACCTGGAAAGTTGAAATATTAGTGACAGGCCTGCCCTGGTGTATGGTATTGGTTTTACTTGGATAAGAATATACAAAGGTGTACTGTATTAATTTTTATTTTGGCAGATAAAGTGACTTTGATCACTCAAACTGAAGCAGCTGATAGTAATGCTACTGATGATCAAGCTAAAGAAGTAAGTTTATTTGTCTTTTAGGAGAAATAATGCTACTTATTATTCCACTATTATGTCATTTTACCATATAAGGTCAAGAGAACAAGCAAAATACGAGGCCGTAATACACTGTAGTGTCCTGGTTTAACCGGTTTACAACGGGGCGAATACCGGCGGATGGAGGAGCAACTATGGCTAACAGAATCATGATGTTTTGGATACTCTTACTAGAAAATAGAAGCCAAAATAACATTTTTCTTTTGCAGTACATAATTAACCTCTCATTCAATGGTTTGGCATAATACGCGCGAACATTTTGCTCATTGTTAACGTCATTCTCCCAGACGGAGTCAGGATGTTTCTGAATACTCTTACCAAAAAATAGAAACCAATTGCCAAATAGCAATTTTTTTGTAGTGGAATAATAAACCTCTTATTCGATGGTTTAGCATATAATACAAGCGGACATTTTGCTCATTGCTCGTATTTTTCCTCGCCCCTGCGGGGCTCGGAAAAATACTACGCAACTCGCAAAATATCCGCACGTGTTATATGCTAAACCATCGAATAAGGTGTATATACTGTATATTGTCTTTAGTTATCATGAGATACAGTATCTTAATCTTTTAACTGTTAAATAAAGATGAGAAAAACGTGAATTTATGACCCTGTCTTTCTCCTATAGTGAGTGTTTTAGAATGATAAATAATTCTAAAATGGTTAGTTTTTAAAAAATTATGTTTTATTTTAGTTTCTAGAAGATGGGGGAGGTCAGAAAGAAGAAGCCCCAGTTGATGATATGTTGGAGGATGCTGATGATTTAGTAAGAGTTCTTATTTCATGTCCAGTTACTCTGCTACACTCAGCTCACTCCAGTGGACACCTCTTGTTAGCAAACACAGAGACAAACTGCCCCCTCCTCCCTGACCACACATGGCATTTTAAAGCTCTCCATGTTAACTAGATTTTTTTTTTTTTTTTTTTTTTTCCATGTTAACTAGATGCTTTTTCTAGTCGCAAGGCTGTCGACTGTACAACTGTGAGGAAAGAGAAGAGTTCAGTAGCTTACAATCAAAGCCAATTTTACAAGGATTAGTATGGGGTCTTCAGAGCATAGCAGTGCTTATATCTCCCCTCTGAACAGTATGAACAGGCTGATTTTAACCCTTTAAGCCCCAATATCCACTTACAAATTCTCCAAACTGATGCATACACTTCCTTAAAGAAATAGTTGAGAGAATTTGATAAAAGATCAAAGCATTTTCTCTGAGGTGATCATTTTATTAAATCTCATAACCTTTTCTTTTGATAATGTAAGTAATATTGTGAGGAGAAAATTCATGTTGGTCACTCTTGGGACATAAAGGGTTAAGCATGCGCAAGTGGTTATTTTTTATCATGTTCTTTCTGAATATGCCAACCTATCCCATTTGATAATTTTACAAATTTATTGTTTGCGACATCATCACTTCTCGTCTCTATCGCAGTTGAAAATTGTAATGCCGGCCAGCATTACTATCAGCTCCTCCTTCCTGTCTTTCTCATCTGTTTGTTACCATAACTGACCTGGTATATTCATTTTTTCAAACTTCAGTTGATTTTCTCTTTGTTACAGTTGGAAATGATGGAATAGCTCTGCAGGTACTTAGGCTGTGCTCAGAGCATCGCATGAGTGGTTACGTGACAATCTTTGCAACTCAACTTTCCAATCCAACAGCACTGCAAGTTAGTAAAAAGAAGATCAAAGCAGATTTTACTCCTGTTGTTTTAGAAAGATTTCAAGAAATTAAGTATGCTGGATCCCTTGTTGCTACCAACATTTTCTGGTAGAAAGGAGACCAGTCTCATTCACTATGGTTGAAAAGACTTTGCATGTAAATAGTTATTGTAGTTTTCAGAAAATTGTCTCATGGCTACAAAGTATTAACCAAGGTGCAAAGAAAGTCAGTTTTACAGCTTTCCATTTAGGCAAGTTGTCGCCAGTATGTTCTGGCCCACAAAATTTTTTAATGGGCAGCATTGATTACAGTTCTTCTGTAATTTGAATTTCTTAAAAAACTTCACTTGCCCTTCGGGCAAGTTAAGAACAGAATTCAGTAGCCTGATTGCAAAATCCACTAGCCTTGTGCTATCAGACATGACTTTCTTTACACACTGATTAACATTTGAAAACAATTCACCAACATTAAAAAATCAGATTTATTAAAAGAAATGTTAAATAAGGATTGTATATAATTTTTTTTTTGTTAGTAATAATGTTTCTTGGAAGGATGGCATGTCTTATCTGTGCTCTTAAATGGCAGAGAAAAACAATTAGTTGTTTTCACATAGAAACATGAATTTGATTAACTGACTGCTGCTGTGTATTTCATTTGCCATACAAGATTATAGCATGTCTGTGTTAACTTAAAGTTGCTGTTTTTTAAAGCACCTCACTCTTTCATTGGTATATAAATACATTGTATTTTAATAGTATCAACTAAAAGGTAATAAATAATAATGCTTTCATCCTTGTATCATTAGAGGTCTTCATGCACAGAAAGTTTCTTATTCAGTTTTGCACCATTTTCAGTCTTAGCTTGTGGCCCATGAGGAACATCAACAAGTCGTGCTAGTGCCTTTAAAGTTTCCCTTGGGATATTTACTATATCTTCTTTTGTGACAAATCCTTTGTGTTTCTTATCCAAGTATTGTTCAAAAGTTACTCTTGGGTCTTCTTTGATATTATCATCATGGTATTCGTACGGTTGCTCCTCGTAATCTCCCCAGAACTCTACAAAAGCCTCCCTAGTTAAGTTCTCTTCATTTCTTTCTTTTATGGTAGCTAGAATACTGTGCCTCAATACTTCTACATTCATGTACCCCATCTCAATATATGCATCCCCCTTTTGGTATGTCCAGTGCACTTCAACGTCACTGAGGGGCATGTACGTTAATGTCTCATTACAACCCTCAGGTTTAAAGGGCGTGTCAAACCGAGGGCCAGAGGTGAAAAGAATTGTGGCTGATATTGTTCTCTTGTATGATCTGACCTGGTGGATGTATTCTGTTGAGAAAACAAAGTAATGTTTTCATTTGTTTGTCTGCCTTGAACTACATTGTAAAAATCCCAACTGGCAGGAGACAAGCCAGTAGGCTATTAATTTGCCAACACTGCAGAGGGGTGGGGTGGGGAAGGGGGACTTTCAAGACCCGTTATCAAAATTCATGCTAAACATCATGCTAAACATTGACTATTTGAATAAACATTGATTATTTATCTCTGCATCTCCATGCACTTTCTTTTGTTTTATAGCCCACAGCCTCAGAACCAAGTATATATGTTAACAATTTTTTTTAGAACTGGCCAATTCTTATGAAGTATCACTGGATGGCGGGGGAACGAAGTTTATCACATGAGTTGATTAAGTAAATTTCCCATTGTAAAGAGCTGCCAGTTTGAATGTTATAGACCCTTTGTCAGTGTAAGGAAAGGGATTGTAGGTTGTATGTGGCCAAGATATCGATTAGTGATCATGAGGAGGATACACTCTCGATATTTGAAGGAAAAGTATTTGTTGAGTTTTTGGGGAAAACTAATAATAATACTTTAAAGTGCAACTATAGTTAAAAGGTAATTTTTCACTTTAGATTCTCATAGCTTTCTGTGTTGCTTTGATCCAGGGAGAGACCATGGATCTCCATGTGTTGACTGGAATGATCTGGAAGATAACAATTTAGTAAAAGATTATTGATTTTTTACCGAAATTTTTTACCTGCAGGAATATAGATACAGTCTCCTGGGCTGAGTGTAGCATATGTCCATGGAACCTTAGCCACTTTTGGGAATTTCACCAAGTCTACACTGTTAGGGTCAATTCCAGAAAATGATGATCCTGAATACTCTTTCTGAAAGAAAAAAAATCAGAAAGTAAAGGGTTACCTAGGATGGCTGAAAGTTAAGGGACAGTTCACGTTAGAAAATGGCGAAAAGCTTAAGAATAGAATATAATATTCAGTTTGTGGGGCACTGGATTCAAATAAGATGAATCTGGCTTAATAACAAGGTCATAGTCAAGAAGGGATTTCAAAGGTTTAGGAGGGTTTGGCCTGGCAAAGAGGGTAACGGTTTAGAGGGAATTAAAGTTTGCCTTAAAAGAGGCAGGTGGGTGTTTAGAGGCTTGAATAAAAGAAGAAACTTATGTTGTTTTGAGAGTGAATTAGGGTACAGAATGGGTTTGGGTGGGGCAAACCAAGAGGATGACTGAGAAGAAGCTAGAAGAATGAGTGCTGCATTAGGAGGGTTTAAAACATGATATCGGGGAAGGGGGGACGTGTTAGGTTTGCCTAAAATAACAATATTACTGTCTTTGTCAAGGAATAAGTCTATAAACTTTCTTTAGTTAGCCTTAATCTTTTATTTCTTTTTTTGGTATGCACTGTCCCACCTCGAATATAATAGTCTTGCTAGCTGTGGGCAGTGCTTCCATATGCTGTGTGTTCTATGCACCTCTTTCTAATTTTTTTGCTTAGTACGCCTAACAAGTGTACTTAGAATTTAGTGAGTTCTTTGTTAGTTTATTTTGGGCATAAGTGCTTCTGTTCTATCATCTGCTTCTTTTAAAATAAAGTTTGTTGTTGTTGTTAAGTCTTTCAATTACCGTACCATTTCAAAGAAGTACAAGTCTTCAGCATACTTTCTCTCAATGATGATAAAATCTTTACGTCCAGAAACCAGGCAGTGGAGGTTGTGATCTGCATCATAATGGATGACTGATCTTGTTCCTCCAGAGCTCATCCAAAAGTTGGTTTCATGAATGTAGTCAAGAAAAGAACTACATAACAAACAGTATGGAACCTGTGTAAAGATTACAAAAATAAAGACAAATTTCTGAATGGAAGAAGGAGTTTAACAGCAGAGTGGCACCCAGTAACCTTGTTCCCAGGGTTCTCTCCTACCCGTCCCTACAGAGCGAGGGAGAGAGAGGGAGAGTGAGAGAGAGAGAGAGAGAATTTGAGTAGTAGAGAGAACCTGGGAATGAGGTTGGGCACTCAGGGAGAAAGAGCTAACTGGGTATAATTATAATTATTAATTTTGTGGCCTGAATCTTCAGGTCAACTGTACTCCCTCAGTAAGGGAGTAAAAACGACTTGAAGTAATTGTCTGAAATTCAGGCTAAATTATGTGCTATTTGTGAATGATTGTGCAGTCAAAATGATTCCTTTGCTTCTCTTTGGGAAAAAGCTTTTTTACACAATTTGAAGTATTACATCCCAGTCTCCTGCAGTCCTAACTATGGAGTTTCAAAACCACGCTCCCTTTGACTGCAGGACTTTGACTGCTATTTGTTTGATGGAGGAAAAGTTTGTATTCAGAGAAATAAATCGTGAAGGTGTTAATTATGGTGTAAAATTAAGGAAATTAAAATTTTTACTTATAAAGAGCTACACCCTGGTTACCTGGATTTCTTTTCTCATAGGATCCGGTAGAAGAGTAACAGCGTAAATATCTTCATGTTTGTACCGAGACAGAAACTCGGAGATGTTCATTCTTCGAGTCGAGTGTGCCCTATCTTCTTCCTTTAACTCGATTAGTACATCTAATTCACCGTAGCTTTCTCTCAGATAATCGTCATTTATCCAAGTATTTAAAGCTGGTGATTTTCCAATTCCTTGGCGGAGCACAAGCGGAACAAATAGGTTCACATGTTTTTCCCAAAACTCTTCCGGTCGGACAGCCTCAGCGTACTCTTTAACTGCTCCACTGGGAGAACGTTGATGCCCAAGTGGCTGAAGGTGTCCAGTGAGAAAGTCTTTGTCCTCAGACATAATAATTCGCGGAGGGAATTCAGGAATACTTAAACTGACGATATTGACACGACACAGGGTCAACAAAGTCGACAAAAAGGCACGAGTAAAGTAGTTTTTAGCCAGCATGATTTCTCAAGAGTCTTTAATTGAGTCCTTCTTTGAAGATCAAGGTAAATTTCCACCTGCAGGGAGACAACACATTGATAATTATTGGACGATTAGCTGCACAATGCAAGCAGCAGCATCTGGTCATAAGTCCGAAACGTTTGTGCTTTTTGAAAACATTTGACACTTTTTGATATTTCTTTACCGAGTATCACCTAATGTAGCTTACATGGAGGCAACATGATCTTAGTGCGTGACATTCCGTCCACTTGAAAAATCATTTGTTTGAAGTCGTTTTTAGTTTGGTATCATTTTTGCATTTAAGTTCTTGGCTAGACTACACAAACTAGGAAACTAAGACATGTTTTTTATATAAATGTTATTATGTGGCTTTAGAGGGTTCCGCTTTGTATCACGTGACATAGTACCCGGGGGGGAAAACTTATGGGAAGCTTAGTAGTAACAGAATTGAAGATGATTGATGATTGTAACAGAATTGAAGATGAAACTCACTTTTTATTAGATTGTCCAAGTTTTTCTTCGATAAGAGATATGTTCTTCTCTAAACTAGAACCTAAAATACCATTTGTACGATTACAATCACATGAGTCCTTATTATCACATCTGATGAATTCCACTGACTATTTTATTAACATCCAATTAATTTCATTTATATCAATTTGCTTTGAATTGAGAGACAAACTCATCCCCGGAATAATTAATCCTAGTGATGGTTAGAAATAAACAATTATTAATACGTTTTCAAATTATTTTGAATATTTAATTTACAAGGAATCAATGATTCATTTCAAGTAGCTTTTAATCCGTTTTCAAATTATTTTGAATGTTTGATTTACAAGGAATCAATGATTACTTTCAAGTAGCTTTTGCAATGCTGTAATACTTTGTTATGGTCATGCAAATAAAGCTTATTGTTGTTGTTGTTGTAGTAGTGGTGTAATTCTGAGGCCTCCAAACCCTGAGACCATTTTCCTCTTGTTCAAGGCTTCTGGTTCAGAACCTCTAAGAAAATCTGTTCAAGACTCTTAATAGGGAAAATTGAATACCCTGTTTAAGACTCAATAACCCGAAAATCATACTCTGTTCAGCAGCACATAGACGTTTTTGTAAGGCCCAGGCGAAGTCACGCAATCGTCGACCGAGGTGGCCTAAAGCGAGAAAACTGAAAGCCCTTTGGAACTGATGTGAAAAATTGCGGGCATCTTCAGTTGATTTATCCGTTCACAGAACGATGCTGTCTTCTACGGCCAAAGTAAATCCCGATTTAGCCAAAGAGCGAGAAAAGGCCTCTTTTAACCCGACTGAGCTCACTTATTTGCTTCACGGCGGACGGCAGAAGATCGAGAGAAAAAGATACCTGGGTACTGTAATTTACGTAATCTGCTTTCTTAGATTTGCAAAAACCTGCAACGTTAACTCCCGTTTTCGGAAAGTCAGGACACGCTCGCTCAGTATGAATTTACATCTGTTATACTGTTTCTTGAAAACAGGTGGTGAGCATACGAGCATTGATTGAGTTCAAGAAAAAAAAGTCATCAAATTTTTGTGTACAGATCACAGCTACTTGCACTCACAGCTGTATGAAATTGCACAAATGTCTTGTCCGGGCTCATATGAAGTACCATTTACCAAGCACATTGAATTATTTTAGTTTTCATCTAATTTATGTCTTTTTATCATTCATTTAGTCTGTTTTTTATCCAATTTATTATTATGTCTGTTAGTCATTCAATTGTGCCTGCTTTTGTTATACCGTTATTTTTGTCTGTGGGGCATTTACATGGAGGTAGGAAGATCCTAGTACCAGGCTGATCCTAGACGCTGTATGACATTTGCAGACTGCAGACTGCAGACCACAGATTGCAGATTGTAAATTAAAAGACACCAAAAATCTTCCTAATAAAGGTGACACCATCAAAAATATAACATCGTGTGAAAGTGAGAAAGTAGCCTGGGAACAAGGTTGATGTTTTTGCGCAAAGTTACATTGGCCTCATTTCCAAGATGCTGTTGGCTATTCTTCACCGACACGACTCTTTATTGACTCATCCGGCATATCACTAATTGCGTTGATTCTTTATTCTTCTTTGATTATTGTGAATTGATAATGACAAGTAGCAATGCCCATTAATGCCTGTCTAAATAGTAGTATTCTGTAAAAAAAAGTGTTTAGATTGCGAGCACTTTGTGCTCACTACAGTTACATCTACAAAAACAACTAGGACAGATCATGGACATTTGACACCTTTTAAATGACGTATTTCATCTTAGTAGTATTTAAGGATATGCCAGACAATCTAAACCGAACAGATCCTACCTGGACTCGACGAATTACCGGCAGTGCATTTTGAATTTCTAAATACTATTAGGCAAATCAACAATGGCTTTTTTAACAGGCCAATCCTTGCTCATGCTCAAATCCTAGTACACAGTTGGGGCCCCCGTAGAATAAGGATTCATGGCACAGTTTCACAGACAGACTTATATAACCAGAGTTTAGTTTCGTCTGTGGTGCAGGTTAAATTACTAGCCTGTTGCTATGGATTCATGAGCGAGGTTGTGACATCGGCAGACATTATTCTGCTCTAATTCAATACGAGACGAACAGCCAGCAACTCCTTCAGGAATCAGGTCGGTGTAATTTGCGTGAAAAAACTTCACTTCTAGGCCTTACATGTACTTCTCGGAACAAGGTAATGTTGATGATGACGCCACCTTGATTACGATATTTTTGGTTTCATTCAATTTACAGTCTTGCTGCCTCATGCAGTCTGCAGTCTGCAGTCTGCGGTCTGCAAATGTCATACACCGGATCCTAGATGGCAGAAATTTTGCCCATGTGGTCCCCAAGTAGAGAAAGAGTTAATAATGGCGAGTGACAAAACAAAAATTCAATTTAAATTTCATTTGGGCCCTTCTGCTCTTTTAACTGGCATTAAAAAATAAGTCTATCTTTCAGCAGAATTATCACAATAGTCAGCTCTTGGTAACACCAAATGAAACGTTCGGAAGACCTTAGATAACGAATTCAACCAAGTTGTGGCGTCCAGCAGTTCTAGTGAAAACAAGAGTTTGAGTGGGGTGTAAAGTCTCTTGGGCTCATAAACCTGGTCTCAGTGGTTCTTATGGAAGGATTTTCGAAATGTTTGGCCTATATTGCAGTGATTACCCACTGAACGACCCACTGCCATTTTTTTGTGATTTGTCCCCTTTGACGACTCATTTTTCATGCAATTTTGCCGATCTGCATGTCATGGTTTGTTGCTGTGATTTAATTACTCAACATCAACTGATCACTTTTCTCTTATCTGCAAAAGTCTAGTTTTTTTTATTTCCTTGTTTCTCAGACCTTTGAACACAAAGTCTAGGTGTCTTGTGGTTAGTCTCTATAATTTCTACCATTTAAAATCCTTACTGAATATGGAATCAACAATGACGTAGTGTTTCATTCATATGGTGCAGGCTGTTATAGCAAAACAAATTTCTAGTGCTGTACTGATCTGAGAGGTCATATTATATTATCCTGTACAATGTCTTTCCATCCTTTACATTTTTAGAATCCTTGCTTGTGAATGATCCCATTTTTAGCAAGGAAGATGCATATGTTTGTGATCGCAAGCACCAGTATGAAAGATGTTGCCAGAAAGGGCTGCAGATGTTAGAACTACATAAGGAATACAACATTACTGATGAAGATGACATTCGTGTGTTGAACAGGTACATTATTTTTAATAATACTCTAGTTTTTACTGCTTGGTAAATATAATTAAGCTATTATATTACAGTGAACTCTGTCTAAAACAGACACCTTTGCAGTGACCAGCACTTATAAGCAGGGCTTGAGAAAAGTCCCATCCGGTAGTCCTGCAGCTTGAACAAGTAGATTTTCTTGCCGGGAAAGTAACTTGTAAAGCTTACTTATCCAATCGGTAAGGATCCAGGCATGTCATCTTCTAAAGAAAACATTCACTAAGACAAGCAAGAAGTGGCCCTGGGTAAGCAAAATGTGAAAGCTGCTTTCCCAAAGGACGTCACGCTGGAATTTGAGTTTTTTTGAGCACTGATTAAGTCTCTCTCTTAAAGAGATGTTGGTCATATAGAGAGTCTGCAATTGCAAGTAGAGGGTGTAAAGAAAGGCAGGGACCAACTCTAGGTGTTACAAGGTTTTACAAGGTTTCCGTTAAGAGAGAAAGGGGATAGAGAACGTGGTACAATACTGCAGCTGAATATAAAAAGTTATTGATCTTTCACATTTTGAACATTTTTGTCAACTTCTCTCTAAAACTAAACAGTTGTGAAATTGTCATCAATAATTAATAATTATTACATTTGTGTTAGTGACAACATTATTTTTTAGGTCAAAGTGGATAAAAGTAAAAAAGGGGCTGTTTTTATGGCCATGCATTTTATATTAATTATTTTATGTAAATGTTACACAAGGTGACGTACATGGTGTACTACACTTTTTAAAAGCTATGAAAGATTAGAAAAAAAAGTGTTTTTAGACTTTCAGGCACATACTTTCCATATGATCTGAGCAATGCAATGTTTATTCCAACAATAAAGGTAGGCATATACAGGATAAATCAGTCTCTTAGCCTTAATCAATCTAAAATCAATTTACTTTAAAATTTAAATTTTTGCTTATAATTTACTGTGAAGAGTACTATTTAAAGTCCTATTAACCATATACTGTTGCACTGTTAATGTGAAATATAGCAACAATTTGATGTCAGGTTCAGTGTTGGGTGCATGTTTTCCTAGTACAGTGGTAGCTGGGACTGGTTTCCAGCAAAATTTTGATTCCAAACACACCTTGATAAGTTCAGAGAGTGGAAGTCAAGGAGCACTTACCATTTGTACGGAAATTTCGGTGAAAAATTTCCGTCAAATGGTACTAGTATTTTTTTGGCACTGAAAACAGGAACGGGATTGAGTTGCTGTACCATTAAATTTTATAAAATACCAATGAATTTTTCACGTTCTCTTGACATGAAGCCTGAAACTGCACAAACTGAACTAGGCCACGGTAACAATTTTAAAAGCTTAATATGAAAAACATCTCAAGAAACTGAATGAATAATTAATTAAATTTGATTCTACAGCAAAGATATTACAGTTGAGCTTCCATGTGTGACCACCCGACCGCCAATCCACAACACCAAACAAATGGTACAGAAAATTTTGGTCATTTCAGTAAGAATGGGAAAAGGGTAATACCACAAAAGGTATTACTTTTTTGAATCCGGAAAATTTCCATGGGATGAACCATTCCTTTTGAATTCTCCCCAGAATTTCCAGGTTTTCCATACAAATGGTAAGCGCTCAAGTTTTAGTTTGCAATGCGACCTTCGCAACACTAGCTCGATCATGCCCAGTCCATTTGGCAGTTGACTGCAATGCATGCAGGGTTTAATGTTTATGGTTTCAATCCCTTGGACTGGGCCAATACCTAATAATGAAGATTCTGCTAGTATAGGCTGTGCCCTGCAAATTGCTAGACCTTCATATCTTAGATGACTATGTAAAATGATAGCCCTGTGTCCAGTAGAAGATGTAAAAATACTGTCCTCATGCATGCTAGTATATAAATTGACACTCAAACAGAGTGTAGATGTTTGCAGTTTCACTGGTCAACCTAACTTTGCTCATTCCTTATAAATTTGTTTGTGGTATTCACATAATTTTGTCACTGATTTCTTCACCATTTCCAGCAACTGTTGTCCATGTATTAATTTTTTGTCAACTGAATGGTATTTACAGAGTCAAGGGACCCCTGAACAAAAAGCCAAGTGGCTTCCTCTGGCAGAGTCTTACCAGATCATTGGAACCTATGCACAAACTGAACTAGGCCACGGTAACAATAATTTTAAAAGCTTAATATGAAAAACATCTCAATAAACTGAATGAATAATTGATTAAATTTGATTCTACAGCAAAGGTGTTACAGTTGAGCCTCCATGTGCGACCACCTGACCGCCAATCCACAACACCAAAATTTTTCCCAGTCAATAAAGCCTTACAGTTGGAACCTCTAGCAAACGACTACCTCCTGTTAGTGACCACGACTACTTTTTAGGCCTGACGGTTAATAATTTTCCATTGTTTTTAGCCTCTTGTATGCGACCACTTGACGCATTCTCTTATCTCTCTTTTCACTGTCTGCAATGTGTTACTTAGAATATACGAATCACTTTAGTGATAACATGGAACTACACATATCCCAATGTAGACATCACAATCATATAACAATGACAATATTAATTATTTTGTTTTAGGAACTTTTATTCGAGGCTTGGAGACAACAGCAACCTATGACAAGAAAACTCAAGAATTTGTCATCCACTCACCATCACTTTCAGCTTCCAAATGGTGGCCAGGAAACTGTAAGTTTTTTGGATATAATTGCACAGTTTATGATTGTACATGCTGTACATTTAAACTGTTCAGATCCATGGGATAGGATCCCAGCCCCAGACTGCTACGTATTCACTCAAAGTGTGTTTACTGAAATTTATGAAAACAGAGTAAAGAGATCATCACATTTTCAAAGAGTGAAGGCAACTTTGAACTGAACTGTACATGTATTTATTCCAGGTCTGAGGCTCATTTCTAAGGTTACAACACTCCAATTTCTCTAAGATTACCCAGTATTTTGTAAAACACCCAAAAGGCAAAATCCCTCAGTGCTCCATGCCATCATGAGGTTCCAGTGTTGGGATGGGAACACTGCCTCTTTCATAGTCAGACTGTAGTCACTGACGATTTCAATTTTTTTGTAGCTAATTTAAGGAAATTTTTTTGATTTAATTTATTTCATTGATACCTTTTTAGTGGGCAAGTCATCCAATTTTGCCATTGTAGTTGCAAGGCTTATTGTGGATGCAAAGGACCATGGAATACAGATGTTTATAGTCCAGTTACGAGACTTAAACACTCATCAACCTCTGCCTGGTGTGTTTTGTAATATTTTGCCATATAGTTTTGTGATGTTAAGTTTTAATAAATTTCAAGGCAATTAATTGCCTTTAATTTGAGATGATCTGTATTCTATGACAAGTTACTAGGAATTTCAACCAGAAAGACAGTATCAATGTATACTGTTGTAAGTATTAGTTAATAGCAGGTGAACTGGCTTTATTTTGAAGGATTTTTCAATGCATAATATTTTGCACTATGACCTAACTTGAATTTTTTTCTTGCATAAGGAATAACTATTGGAGAAATTGGCCCCAAGTTTTCTGGTTCCCTGGACCCAAATGATAATGGATTTTTATTGCTTGATCATGTACGAATTCCACTGAATCAAATGCTAATGGGACTAGCAAAGGTATGAAATGAATTTACGTCTTGTACATGTATAATGCATGTATACTCATGAATAGTTCTGACTATATTGTGGAACGATCTGACAATTAAGTGGAACAAACTGGCTTGGAATGATCTGTCCATGGAACAAAGTGACTGGATAGAAGCTACAAGACTCGTCACAAATAGTTGAAACAGACACTGCTTCTGGTAAGTTTTCCGAAAACTTTCTACTGTTGAATGAACCTGCCTCTTGTAAGTGACCAGCTCCCACAAGTGAGCAGTTTTTATACAAATACTTGTGTGCGTTTTCCCTTCTGCAATGTTGATTTGTGTATTACAGTCATCTCAGTGCTCCAAAATATGCATTGCTCAACACTGGGGAAGGAGAGGGGTTTAGTTGAGTGAGAAAAAAAGTGCAAAGATTGAATGTAAGAAAGTTTTGGTGTTCCAATGACTTGTGACTGAGTATTGTAGCTTCTATTCGGTCACTTCGTTCCATGGACAGATCATTCCAAGTCAGATCATTCCACTTAATACACTGTAGTTAAATCGTTTCACAATATGTCAGAACTTATGTTCATGAGTCTTTAAGTCATGAGCAGAAACAAGGGCATTGCTTATAATGTGTATACTATACCTCGTTCTTTAAGCCAAGAAGCCAAAAGAGTGTGCTTCACATAGAGTTTTACACTGAAACTATGGAACTATCTGACTATATTAAAATAGAACGATCTGGCTTGAAGGGATCTGACCATGGAAGGGAGTGCATGACCATAAACCTTATACTGCACCCGGTCATTCCTTTTATTAAAAGGATCTCCAGTTGATGAAGCTTATATCTACTGTCAAGTAATAATTTTTATTTTATTTTGATTCTTACCTTTCCCAACAGCTTTCCCCTGATGGTACCTTAACAAAGCCAGCAAACTCCAAACTTCTTTATGGAACAATGAGTTTTGTGCGTGCACAGATTGTTATCTCATCTTTTCATTCATTATCACAAGCGCTGACAATTGCTATACGCTACAGTGCAGTAAGAAGACAAGGCAAGCTAAGACCTGGGTAAGCTTTCTGTCAACTGTCCAACTTATGACTTACTGGGAACCATATGCATTGTGTACTTTAGATTAAAATTAATGATAGAATTGGAGTAGCCTGTTAAATGGGCATTTTGCATCACATGTGTATTAGAAATTCCTGTCAAAATTAAAGAATCAGGCTATGTTCACACAACACTGGACAAATGTTTGATTGGCTGAAAAAAATTGACTGGATACTTTTCACATGGGATGGTTCAACATTTTTGCTCTGTTTACAGGGAATTTTGAATCACTAAGCATCTATATTTTCATATGGTTAATTAAGGTGGTTCTGCGTGAATGGAACACCTTAATGCACAAAATTAATTTTCAACCGGTTGAAGATGTCGTCCGGTGCTCTGTGAAGGTTAGCCTCATTCTCTTTGCATGAGAACAATAAGCACTTGAGGGAAAAGAAACAAGAACTTGTTTTCAGTAGAAAAACAGCCTGAGAAAACTGACAACATTTTGCAACACCAACATTGGCTTCCTAGTGAAAGGAAGTCTGAGGAGGACGAGAGCTGCATAAATTCCATACTAATGACTTGTCACTACCCAGATTAGCTTCAACCAATCAGAAGCCCTACCCAGATTAGCTTCAACCAATCAGAAGCCCTACCCAGATCTGGCTAGTTACATGTATATCTCTACTAACAGGATTGTCTATGAAGTACCCATGAACAATTCATAGAAAAGTTCACCATTTCATAGGATTTTCATATCTTCTTCATAGCCAACCCATAGCCAGTTCATGTCTACTTCATAGCAATTTCATAACTAAGATGATGCTATGAAGCCAGCTCCCTTTCATAGCTGAAGAAAAAATCCATGAAGTTGCTATGAAGACTTCATATGCCTATGAACAACCAGCATTTTTTCATAGCAACTCCATAACAATTTCATAACAACTTCATATGTGTGTCATCTGTGCTTGTTGCTCAGATGTTATTTCGTGGAGAAACCAGTGGTGTCGTTGCAAAATGTTGGATGTTTCTTCAGGCAAGTAGAAATATTTAACAATTATTCCTCGAGCCTGAATGGGCTCTGAGTCAATAGCCCATGAGGCCGAAGGCCAAATGGGCTATTGACTCAGAGGCCATGAGGGCGAGAGGAATAATTGTTTTAGTAAAATCCAACTATTTGGTCAAAAATATCAAAAATAAAAAAATTTAGCTCGTTAAAGCTAGATTTTAATCCTTTTTTGCCGTCAAAAAACCTGCGCTTTTCACTACTTGTGGGCCATAACATATAGCCTAGTAGTAGCTCAACCAATCAGAATGCAGCATTGATGATAGACCACTAGTTGGATTTTACTAAAACCTGTGATCAGGTGTTGTAGGTTACTACGTCAAGGAGTTGCATCGTATAATTATTAGACCAACGTCAATCAAAAGTATTTTATTAAGTAACTGAAGAGTACCCTGCCCCTTGCAAGCTGAGTGATACCTGAAAGGCTTCTGCTGCAGCAGCAACCTTGCACAAAGACTAATTACACTGCTACATCAGTTACAGGATGTAACCAATACATATGTATATATCTTTTATACTCAACAGTGATTCTGAACTACAGGTTATTGACTATAAAACTCAGCAGTACAAGCTGATACCAGGATTAGCAATGGCCTATGCTACGAGATTTGCCTTTGATCATGTGTGGAGTTTGTACCATGAAACTCAAAAACAAATAAGAGTTGGAAATCTCTCCATGCTTCCCCAGGTAAAGCCAATATTTTTGCCATATTATAATTGCAGTTGAAAGAAATAAGGAACAACGTTTTGATTTGCCCATTTACACAATAGGTGTTTTGTTTATTAATATTATTTGCGTTTCCGGAATATGTTATAAAATGGTGAAACATTTGAACCCAAGAGTACTTTCATATATTTAAGTAGGTCGAGTATGAAAGTAGTCCTGAATTTAGGGGAGTGTTGTTGTTGACAGTGACTGACATTTAGAACAACCTGTGCAGTAGTCATCTTCAGAGTAAAAGTGAGTTGTATCACATCAGTTGATGTTATTAAACTCTGGTTATTGTCTTGATTGGTCAATTAACTCACGATGTTATTGGTCATCTGTCAGTTAAGCCGTGATGTTATCGGCTATTAAAATTTGAATGTCAGCAATAACAACAACAGTCCTATTCATGACTATGTTCACCTGGACGATCATACAATGGAATATGTTATGTTGTGTTACATTATGTTAATAAACTAATTGCAGCTACATTTCAACATTTCCCTGTTATTATTTTGCAATAATATCTTGTAGCTTCATGCTTTCACCAGTGGTCTTAAAGCCTACTGTACATCAACATCCATGCACCATGCAGAGACATGTCGGTTGGCTTGTGGCGGACATGGTTATTTGTTGTCTAGTGGTTTGCCTACATTGTACTCAATGATAAATGCTGCTTGTACTTACGAGGGAGACAATGATGTGCTTTATTTGCAAGTTGCCAGGTAAGCTAAACATATATTACATCACATTTTTATTGCTATTCTGTGCCATACATCTCTTCACTGAGGATACTTTGGCCAGTTAAGGATAAGGAGCATGCCCAGAAGGTTTTTAAATCATGATCTGTTAAAAGGAAATATTGAAAACTGACACCCTTTTTAAGGTACAAAAACCACAAATGACACCTTTTTTTACACTTCTGTAAGGGGAAAGGCAAAATGGATCTTGTCGGGTTTGTTTACATCTCTTTTTTCACAGGGACATTACAAACCAAAAAAACCTTTAAGTTATACTTTTAAAATTTCACTGCTATTTTGAGAGAAACTATGACTGGCTGAATTTAGCCCGGTTTTTGTTTGAGGGAAGAGCGCGGCTGTATACAGGCTAGCTGCTATGACATAATTATTGAGTGATAACGTCTTGAAGATTTAGAGGGGTTGTCATTATTTATTGTGGATGTTGCAGGTATCTTGTCAAAATTGCTTCAAATCTACAGAAAGGAGAAGCTCCACCCGAATCACTTTCATTCTTCTTGCAAAACCCAGAACTGTGTCCAGCAACAAAAGCCTGTGAATTTCTGGATCCTAAAGTACAAAGACGGATATACCAGGACAGGACCACAAGGTTGGGTAAATAATAAGTTCAATTCAGTTCGTAGCCATTTCCTGTTTTATTCTAATCTTTCTGCTCTTTCGACTGTGCCCAGACCTTGCAAAGTATTGTGCTTTTGCTGAAGATTAATAATTAGGGAATAATAGTTTAATAAATAAATAGTTTAACTCTTCTCGCTTTTTATTATCTCTCAAATCTGCAGTGAGGTAAAGAGTGTAGCAGAAAAGTTACAAAACAAAGTAATTTCTGGAATGGATTCTATAGATGCTTGGAATGATACATCGATTGACTTAGTTCACTGTGCTAAGGTAAAAAAGGCTTTGCATAATTTGTAGGTTGGCTTAAGCAGGTTTAAATGATAAAATGACAATATTATTGAATGTCTTTTCTCAAGTACCATTAATTTTGTAAAACTTGACGATGACCATGTGGTTATAATAATTAATTGCTTGGTAAAACAAGGTTAGTTGTTCAAAGCAAGAGTCATCATTTGCTTGAATTTCCAAACTCAAAAGTGAAGCTTTATTTAGCAGATGGTTGGGTTGGGAAAATCAGAGCAGGGAAACTTGTTGTGACTGTCTAGCTCCGTTCAACTTATCCACCACCTCCAGACCACTAGAATTACCGTATTTATTCACTTATAAGGCACACCATTTTTTGCGAGAAAATATACTTGTTCGATCGAAATCTGCTCAAAACTCGGAACCAGTCAACTAACTGCTGATCAACTTCTGGATCTTTTGGCCGGTAGCGACCCATCGAGGCACGTTTGGCAGTCATCTTTAACTCGCTGGAGAACAAGACATGCTGTTGATTTGTCCATTTATGGACCATCGATTCCGATATGCCGTATTCGCGAGCAATTTCACGATTGTTGTTTACGGCTTCCGCTTCTGCTACGATCTTCAACTTGAAGTTTAGATCATAGGAATGACGACGAGTGTTTGGCGTAATTACTGAAAATTTACGGTACGCTGAACGAATGATCGAAGATTGAGATGAGTTTTGCAACAGATGAATGAAAGATCTGTCAGATGAGTATTGTTTATAAACGTAAAAACGGATCAATTAGTATTCATAACTTAAAACACTGTTTCCTAAGAAGGATGACATGAGTGAATTAAAAAGTGTGACATTTATGTTATTGTCTATGTGTGACTTTTTTTGCTATTGTTTGTAATGTGTGACTTTTTCGCTTTTGTTTTGAGAATGAAAGCACCGTAATAATTAGTAACTTTTGGAAGTAACTTGTTGTAAGTACAGCGAACGTGGTCAACAAATTTTACATAATTCTGGGAGTGTCTTATAACAGGGTACTTAGGTGAAATTTTCATTGTCCCAACTTCTCACAATCGTCTTCGAAAGTTTAGGGTGCGTCTTATAACCGAGTGCACCTTATAAGTGAATAAATATGGTATTTAAAGACCTAACCTTGTTTTTTTTTACCTAACCCTCGTTTGCTGTGGGTGGAGTCAATATAAAAAATTTAAGATCACTGAGAGTCAAGTTCGTCTTTCCTGTGCATGCAGAAATACCTGTCAAGTTTTTTCATCTGATGTTGGCTGCATGGACAGTTGTGGAAGATGGTCATCTGTAGTGCAAGTTAAGCAAAAAGTAATGAATTCATGCAAGGAATTAAACATTAATATATATTTTATAAGATTAATGGTAGTTGTTTGTTTATCTCCTGGTAGGGCTACAGTCACTGTGTCATGGTTATATTTTTGCTTGAGTCAATAGAGAAACTCTCTAGTATCAGTCGAAGCTTGCACACTGTTCTCAAGTCCTTGGCGGATTTATTTGTTCTGCATGGCATCACTGAGAACTCAGGCAGTTTTATTGAGGTAAGAGACATTGAAGGCTCCTCTGTAGTATAATGACAATACAGTTGTATTATTTTAGCTCTTCTCATCTCAGTGAAAAGTTAACGTGTTAGGTTGTACTTACTATTTAAACATTATTCCAGCAGGACCCACTATCATGAAGGTTGTTGCTTATTGTGGTAAACTGCTCCCACTATACTCCTGACATTTTTGCATGTTCATCCCTACTGCCTTGACCGACCCCTCCCATATTGCATCAGATTTGTGTTCTGGACTACACTAATGTAACCATATCATTTCTCTTACGAAAAAAAATCCACCACAATGCCTGCATTAAAAGGTATTTTCTGTTTCCTCTCATTATAGCCAGGAATTCTCAATGAAAAGCAGCTGCAAACAGTCCGTCAACAAGTGTACAACTTAATCAATCAACTTAGGTTAGTACAGATCAAAAGTATCCTGTACAATAGACCTGTTTGATAGGTACTTTTGGTCATTGCTCTTGTTGCTTATTAATAATTCAAAAGTTTTTGATAGCACTGATCTTAGTGTTTATGTTACCTAGAAATGGGGCGCGTTGTTAAGTTTATTGGGGGTGCATTTGGAGTAGAATTGACAGAATACCTTTTCATTTCTGAATAAGTAAAAGCTACGTTCTAGCCAAATCAATGTTCTAACATAAAATTTGTTTTGTTAGCTCAACTTACCTTCTTTTAACAATTTATCGGAGATAGAAAATTTTAAGACTTTCAGCAAATTAAAGCAAATCTCAACTTTTAAATCTTGCTGCAATGTCCACTTACTGAAATGAAATTCTTTTTGCCTTTTAACTCACAGACCTGAAGCAGTTGCTTTAGTGGATGCATTTGATTACTCAGACTTTGTTCTTAACTCACCGCTTGGACGCTATGATGGCAATGTATATGAAGCCCTTTTCAAGTATGCTCAGAAGGCAGCTTTGAACGACCGTCAGGTAACTGATCCAAAATACAGCTAAATTAAAAACATAATGCATACAGTCCATCCTATTTGGTCACTTCAAACTCAACCCATCCCACTTTGCTTTTTAGTCACCCTAGCTATCCCTTGTGGTCTCATGGTTGCCCTCCTTTGGTTTCATGCCATCCTATATCCCATCCTTTGTAGTCACATGATGTTGTAATCATGGCTTTTCTTTCTTTATGTTACAGAACTTTGTTGTCGCACCATGCGTTAAGATAATACAATCCATTTCATTTACAGCATCATTTTTATCTCACCATGCCCCTTGTTCACAGCAAGTCTTTACACCACTTGTTGAATACACACCTTGTTTGCCTTTGACTTTCATCATCCTTTATGGTCACACCTTGCTTCAGGTTTTACAACTATCTTAGTTTGTAGTTACATTATCCATTGTGTTTACACCATCCTCCTTGGTCACACTACCATTGTGTTGTCACCATTTATTTTGGTGAAACAATTCTTCAAGGACACACCATACATTGTGTTTACATGATGCTTTATGATTTAACCATCCTTTCTGGTAAGACTCTATTGTGTTCTCACCATCCTTTCTCGTCACATCAACCCTTCTATTCACTCAATTAATTATGATCACAGAACCCTGTACGGTCACTTTCTACCTTATAGTCACACCATTCTCTCTGGTCACATTTATCTATTGTGTTCTTACCATCCTTTATGGTCACTTTAACCCCTCTAGTCATGCAATTCATTATGATCACACAACCCTCCATGGTCACTTCCTACCTCATAGTCGCACCATCTTTTCTGGTCACACTATCTGTTTTGTTCTCACCATCCTTTCTGGACACATCATTCCTTCTAGAATTCATTATGATCACATTACCCTCTATGGTTACACCCTACTTCATGGTAACACCATGCTGGGTTTCTCTAGAGTCACACAGTATCTGATTTGGCTGTACCACTACCGAACAGGTGGTTGAAATGTCAGTCACTGTCAACAAAACCAACAGTCTTATTCAGGACTACGTTCACCCAGATGATCATACTAAACCTACTTATGAAATGACTCCTGGGTTCAAACTTCTCACAAACTATCCTTTGTTGTTTATACTTTGCCTGAATTTCCACTTACATCACCCTGCGTTGCTACACCATCATTGTGAATCATTACACCTTCCTCTGTGTCTTCCTTTTTCAGGTGCAGCCAGCTTATTACAAATATTTACGTCCTCTAATGCGGAGCCAGAAATCCAAGCTATAGACAGGCACTCTGTTGTGGTATTTGGTAGATAATAAAACACACTAATTGGTCAAGAACCATCTTATAAACCAATAAGCCTTTTAAAGTAAAGTACATATGTAATATTGATATAATTTTTATTAATAGTGCAGTAGAATGTTCTCAGTTAAAGATACGTTAATATGTATAAAAGAAAAAGGATTTCCCGATTTTTTAAGGTTTGTTAAATCACAGATTATTAAATTCATTAAAAGGGTGGAGCTGGGCTAACTCCTTGTTGAGAACGAATTCATTATTGTATGGAAAATTGACAGTCATTTTTTTTCTCTTACCTTATACCAAAGAGTACATAGGCCGTGTCTCTTTTTTATGAAAAGGGCAAAAAATCACAGGGAGTTTCCTCTTAACTCTAAAAAGAAAGCATGCCTCATGCAGGCTAAGCATACATAACATGCTACTCCATTGCTCTTGTTAACATCATAAGTAGCAAGATTGACAAAGTAGGTGATGATTTAAACTCAAGAAAGAGTTCTATGACAATGATGAACTCTTAACTGTACAAAAGCAAGCAAGACAAATTTTATTCATCTTTCCTGGCGGTTATGCTACAAACAATGTTTACAACTTTATAATTAATTTTATGCATTCTAATTCCATGGGGCCTGGGGCTGGATTTATGGAGATCCCCTTTGACTAAAATTTACCCTGAGTTTTGTTTTCTAACAACAGCATAATGACAACACTTAGCAAAAATCTTAGCTTAGTAGTAAATCTGGTTTGGGTGAGTGCAACTGGATTGTATTTTTATTTATTTACTACGGCTTAACCCAAAAAACACTTGGACCTAAATGACAACTATGTGTGATTATCACACATGCCCCTGTTTTTTAAATGTTGGACAGTTCTGTCTACCAGACAAATTAGGAATATCAGCATTCCTGAGAAAAACAATTTAGACAGGAACCTAGTATATTAGTCCATACATTGTAACACTTGCAACTCTCTACTGGAACTCAATCTTTCAATGCCTAATTTTAACCATTGACATACAAGTAGAAACTATAGTTTAAGTTTTAGTATTCATGACTTATAAAACTTAATGAAGGTATTTTTTTATCAAGAGTTTTATTGCCTCCCAATAAAATAGTGCAAATTTTTAACATTTGTTTTCCTTGTCATGTTTCATAATTATGCTGTGGTTCAACTTTATTCCTGGTTTAATAACACAGGAAAATACATGTACCAGTAAAATTTAGACCAAAAATAAAGTTGAACCACAACATTAAACAAAGCGGAAAAATGCTTTATTTCTGAGTAACAAAAGTTTAAGTCCAACAATGTCAAGTCTCCCCATCCAGCATGCAAAGAAAGTCATGTCCAATAGCCCGGAGCTAGTGGATTTTGTTATTGGGCTAGTGATTTTTGTTCTTAACTTGCATGACGGGCAAGTGGTGTTTTTTGGGGAAATACAAATTACAGAAGGTTTGTAATCAATCCTGCTACCGGGGTAATCAAAAAGGGTTCTGGGGCTAGTTGAAATGACTTGTGGTCTTGTACAAGCTAGCTACAGCTTGCCTGAATAGCAGCTACTGTAAAACTGACTTTCTTTGCACCCTGTCACCCCCCATTTTTAGAAACATAAAAGTTTTACTTATCTAGACTTCTTTGAGGAAAAAAAAACTACTGAACACCTGAAGGATTTACACAATACTCATGCGCTATCATAGTCTGGACAGACCAGTAGCTTTCCCAAAAAAGATTTTAACTGTCCTACATCAAATTATGAAACAAGAACGTTTTGCAGCCAGAGGCAAATTTCCTTATTTGGCTGAAATGATTTTATTAGGTAAAGGAGATTATGTCTGCACTTGAAGAGTCCTACACCTAGCTTTAATCTACTTAAACTTGCATGACCCTGTCATTATTTTTGCAATTTATTATTTGAACTTCTAAATTTCCACTGTTATAGCCTCTACTGGTGTCTGCAGTATAATTATTACTATTTTGGGTGGATTCCAAGACACCACTGTAAGGTGCCTTGAGGAGGTTACCACGCTACATGAATTTCTTGTATGTTCTAGCATTTAAGCTACATTTGAATTTAACAGCTTATCTCCCCATTGAGTTACATTAGTCACGAAACAGTGAACTTTGTAGTTAACATTATTGACATTCTGAGACACCTTCAAACAGCTATCTATCATTGGTGCTACACAGTTTTATCATTACAATGACAGTCCAATAGCTACTGTAAACACAAACTACCTAGACCAAGCCCCTTTGGCAAACTAATGATTTAAGTCACACTTGGTGGAACAAATACAGTGTACATGCACTACTTGAACAGAAGCAGTTTTGTTTAAACTGTCATTGCTCCAGGAACATCTTCAGTGGTGCCACTTGCAGATGCAGATGGTGGAGCATTTCCTGTCTGTGCACTGTATGAATATGGTGGAGGTCTTTCATGCTCCTTCAATTGTTGCTGTTAAAAATGGCAATAAATTATCTTAGACAACAAAATTAATCATAGATGTGACTCATAATTTTGAAGTTTATGCATCCCTCCTCATTACCTTGCTAATTAGCAGTTTGGACTTTAATTCAAAAGCAAGCTAAAGATTTAACATAATCAGGGCTCGAACTAGAAATTAAAGTCCTTATCCCGCGGTCTTGAATGTAATCAATCACATACATGGAAAATGTTGCAACTAGGTGAGATGAGGAGTGATGGGAGAAACAGCTTTCCCTTCTCACCTTAAAACATGAGTGTCGTTTTCATACAATCTATTTTTCCTCTCGCCATTTAATATCTGGATAATTGGAGCTGGCTTGCATACAGTTGTAAAGATATATATATTTTTATTTTTTCATTTTTGTTATGAGAATATAAAAACTTGATGTGCCTCTATGTAAACTGTAAACCCAATAGATGGGTGTGGGGAAAGTGCCTGGTCAAACGGAGGGAGCTGCCACCTTAACATAACCATCACAGACTGATTACCTGATATTGAAGTTGTGCAGTTGCAGTAGCTGCAGTAGCACCAGCATGAGATCTGGATGTGACTGGAGGAGCTGGGTTAGAGCTTGATGGCATGGCCGGCCAGTAACCTGCTGGCTGTTGCCCTGGTACACCTGGCTGCAGTGACAGAGTCATGAAAAATAATATTACATGTCATAGCCACAATGAGTTAATTTTTACAATATAGGAAACAGGTGTTCACCCATTGCCACAGTTAGAAATCTGTGTGAATTTCTGTCTTGCTGCTCAATACCAAAAAAAAATTACTACAAGGTGATTACTAGCTTATGAGTCTGTGGATGAAATCTTTTAGTTTAGGCATTCAAGTGGAAGCTCTTCAGCTCTCGTACAGGCAGTTGATATGTTTTATAAAATCTTTTAAAAGAGTGAACAAGGTTTCAAATCCCATGATAGAAAAAATCGTATTACGCAAACACAAGCATTTAATTGATATCATTTTGACAGGATTAAGCAACTAGAGCTTTCTTGTTTGCTAATTTTTTTCATAAAGCCTTGATCATTACTAAAGATGTGCTTAACAATGACAGACCCCACAAAAAGGTGTTAATTTTAACTGAGGCAGGATAATATTAATATGTAAATTCAGGATTCTATGGGACCACTCCCAAGTTACAACATAGGCACGTTAAACATGCATGAGCTATTTTGAATGCTTCAGTGTAACTTTAATGCTTTGGTGTAACCTTACCAAGAGTGATGAATCTATATGAGGGTATATCTATGACAAAATTCAATAACCTAAAAGTGAAAAGGGTTAAGTCAAATCTGAAATATACTGAGTCAAAGTTGGTAAAGGAAAGACCACGGTAAGAGGAAGAAATACTAAAAAAGCCACCATCATATAGGTATCGCGCAGAAAAAGGCATCGCGCTAAAAGGCAACACGCAAAGAGGCATCACACAAACAGGCAACACGCAAAAAAGCATCATGCAAACAGGCATAACGCAAAGAGGCGACACGCAAAAAGGTATCACGCAAAGAGGCATCATGCAAAAAGGCATGACGCAAAGAGGCAACACGCAAAAAGGCATCACGCAAAGAGGCATAACGCAAAAAGCCAACACGCAAAAAGGCAGCACGGAAGGAGGCGCTTTTTTAGCCGCAGAGCTGTTTAGTTTTAATCTGCAAGTTTGAAGTCTCTCGTGACCATACAACTAGCTGAACAAATGCTGGTCAAAGTTAACCTTAAAATGCTACACTAACACTTTTGTGAAAATTGACGCACAAATGGAGGGCGAATGCCGAAGGATCATCTCCTATCTTCAAGGGTATTCTTGCCATAAGCCTTACTGTAACAAACTGAGTAATCATAAACCTACAGCACATACAATTCGCTCTACAAGAAGAACAATTTATACTGAATGCGGGGCAAGATTAAAGAATTTACATTCATCAAACATACTTAGTTACTTAGTTTGTATTTGTCCCTCTTCTTTCCAAACAGATCTTATCTGAGCAAAATAACGAAATTATTTACATAAAAATGTGGTTTTAAATATGTGCCGATTGATCTCGAACGTTTTCATACAAAGAAAAAGTGCGTGTTGCCTTTTGCGTTATGCCTGTTTGCGTGATGCCTCTTTGCGTTATGCCTTTTAGCGCGATGCCTTTTTCTGCGCGATACCTATATGATGGTGGCTTTTTTAGTATTTCTTCCTCTTACCGTGGTCTTTCCTTTACCAACTTTGATTCGGTATATTTCAGATTTGACTTAACCCTTTTCACTTTTAGGTTATTGAATTTTGTCATAGATATACCCTCATAAATCTACCTCTTTCATCCTAAATGTAGATTGGGTTTTTGTGCGAAATTGTGTATTGCGGTACATAAATGAAAATGCGAAATGCCCAGCTGAATCGATCCTCAAGCTATATGTAGCGGCATCAGCTCCGGTGTCGGAGAGATCCGTGAAACTAAGAAAAACTAAGTGACTCACAGGTTCCACAAGGCTGGGGTTTATTGTGTCAACTTTTACAGCGATCCCGTTGTAGGACGTGTTGGGGCGAACGCTCTAGTAGGTTCTGAGTTCAACAGCAATAAAGCTTGAAAAAGTTACCCGTCGAATTTCTGTGAGCCTTAGAGAAAACTACGCACGTGTAGCGGTATTTAGGCTGAGGTCACGTGACGGCTGGCGGAAAATCATTGTGACGTAAAATGTGGTTACAATAAAGAAAATAGCTAAAAATACAACAAAACTAAACTAAGGCACACGGGTGCCGTTACACTATATATTCACTTTCTTCTGTCTTTCCCTGTTACATCTGGTGCAAGTTAAACAAATCGTTAAAGTGAAATAAATTTCTACTCACCAAACGTTGATTAAAAGGAAAACTAAGGTTTCCTCAGAGTTTGTTAAGCCAAAATGTGACTCATCGAATACTGAATAGTTACGAAATACCAGGATTTTTATCATTGTGGTAGGTGGTTTGCATCATCATGATTCACGAGGTTTTCATGTGCGATTCTACTCAGTGAAACAGTCTTTAACTCCGACAACTTATTTCTTCATGTTTTAAAAGCTATTGCTTCTCAGAAGACAAGAGCCTTTTTTAAGGATTAGTTACAAAAGGAAACAGGTCTTCATACGGCCAAGTTACTATTTATCATTGTGAAAAGCCAATCTGCATGAGATGTACTGTCACACAGCTGGCACGTGAAAGTGTTGGACTTTGCCCCCTTTCGTCGTTCGTACGTGAGGGAATTCGAGTTATCACACAGTAAACTAGTAAACAGATATATAAAATAACTCGCGCGCACAATTTGCACGTGAAGATGTTGGTCTTTCGCCCTTTTACAATTCGTACGTAAAAAAAAAGGCAAATTGTTTTACTACAAAATTTTCTCAAACGATTTTAAGAAATCACCTCAGCTTCATTATAACATCTGCAATTAAATTATGTTTCATGCAACGTCAAGGCTGATAACCTAACATTTATTAACATTTGTGAAACAGTCTTTAACTCCAACAACTTATTTCGTCATGTTTTAAAAGCCATTGCTTCTTAAAGACAAGAGCCTTTTTTAAGGCATTGCAGTGGTTACAAAATGAAACAGGTCTTCATACTTCCGAGTTACTATTATTATTGTGAAAAGCCAATCTGCATGAGATGTACAGTCACACAGCTGGCATGTGAAAGTGTTGGACTTTGCCCCCTTTCGTGGTTCATACATCAGGGAATTCGAGTTATCACACAGTAATCTAGTAAACAGAATTATAAAAATAACTCATGCACACAATTTGCATGTGAAGATGTTGGTCTTTGGCCCTTTCACAATTCGTACATAAAAAAGAGGCAAATTGTTTTACTACAAAATTTTCTCAAACGATTTTAAGAAATCACCTCGGCTTTATTACAACATCTGCAATTAAAATTATGTTTCATGCAACGTCAAGGTTGATAGCCTAACATCTATTAACTTCCAAGAAAATTATCAAACTGCCGAAATATATTTCTACTTATATCATGTTACTCCACTCACTATAACAGTATCTAATTATTGTGTCAACTAGCTTCTTCCAATTTTATTCCCTAACGCTACTGTTTCTACTTAAGTTAGTAACGTATCTTTACTAAATAGAACGAAAAAGGTCGGTTGAACTTTGTAAGTGAGAGAATTATTTAAAGCTTGTTTACGGGATTAACAACACTCGATACAGCTTTCAAAAAAATAAGCTGCCTTTTAAACTTCGAAAACCACGTTTTATAGGGCGCATACTTTCGAATTAAAGTCTATATCTAAATATCAATTATTGCTTCATTGGAAGAGATTTGAAAATATATGATCTTTTATACTCTACCCAGTTGTAGCAGGTGAAACAGAACTCATACTGACGTGCATTGTACCGATAGCCAAATTAGGTCAGAAATGCCCCGAAGCAGCCACACTTAAATATGAACCCTCAAACAGCTGCATCACTGTTCACAGCATTTGAATCATGAAGATATTTTATGTGATGCTTCCAAACACCTGTACCCATAATAAAAGATGAAAAAATTGTGAAGGATCAAGATGGCGGTCTCAAAGTGCCCTTGTTCGACCTTTACCAATGCCATGTTTAAATAGATGCCAAGATCTCATTGGTTCCTAAGCATCAACTCATAGTACCTTCAACCTTATTGGCTCTTGCAACAAACATCCCAACATATACAAAGCCACAAAGCTACAAAGCTTAAGATACATACGCTTACACCACTGACATATGAGCTAGAAGCAGAAGAAGAAGCAGAAGCAGAAGCAGAAGTTCAATATACATGTAAAAAGGTTCTTATTTTTCTTGTATTTAATACCTGTGGTGGCATGTAGGCACCTTGCTGTCCTGCTACCATGTAGCCCTGAGGGATGGTTGCCATGGCACCATCAGGTTGAATGACAACCACACCAGCTTGGCCTCCTGGGTACATTTGTTGGGGATGCATGTACATTGTTGCTGGATAGGATGGGACCTGTTTCGTGATAACATCATAAAGTGATTGACCTCATAACTACACATTTTTAGACATTTTAGATACTGAGTTAACACCCTCATATAAGAACAAGACAGTGGATTTTAATAAGAACAGAGTTGCAGGCTACTAAAGCACTATAATATCAATGTTCCAGTTAATTCTTTCAAGTGGGGGGTCATGCATGTAGACCATCTGAGGGGACACCATTAACTAACACTTGTTTTGTCATCTGTCAGGTCAGGAAGCCTTCTTTGCCGCGTCATTGACCCGAGACCCATCACTTACCTGGAACACTGAATATATCCATAAAACATGTTCTTATAATTTTTTTGCCCCCGACGGGGATTTCGCTCAGAAGGCAAAATCCCGAGGAGGCACTCTAGTAACTCGCGCATATATTAAGGAAAGTAGTTACAGTTGAAATATACAGTCAGTATGCCAGAAAAAATCTTGATTTGCTTGAACAGGGGCCGCAAGGAATTGGTAGGTAATGACGACATTTCTATTGTTTGTGCCCGCAAGTACGAAATGGTTAGGATGACGTGAAGACAGAAAATCCCGAAGGGACTGCTTAAGTAGATTTTGTGACATTTATTGTGCTGTCATACTTCAATACTCTTCTGCGTTACGTGTTATCAGTGACGTTCTGTGGAGCAGTTGTTTTGAAAGTTATGGACCAAAAGTCATTAAGCGCAGATGAAGTTATAAGGTGCATATAACTGAGAACGTTTTGATCAAAGGTGTGTAAATTGAACTGAAACTGTGCATAATTATATGGAACCTTGCATTTCCCATATTTATCTCACCTCAACTATTGTATGGAATATGTGTGAAAATCTTCATTAAGAGCTACACAGCGAGCAAGAATACTATTGACCGACAATTTACAGAGTGGAGGCAGCTGTAGTGTCAACTATTTTAATAGTATATAAAAAGAAATTAAAGTGGATGCCAGAGAGTTAGAAACCAATACTATAACTCAAATTAAAGTACTAAGGTATGCCAGACCATACGAACTCTAAGAGCCTGCATACGGCATATAATAGTAAGTTACAGTATAAAGTACATGTACATTGCATCAATTGTTAATTATAAACATCTATAAAATGTAGGATGTACAAAATGTATAATATTTCTGATATACAAATTTTAAAAACATTTTCAGGCTGATTTTACAGTAAGCACCCATACTTTTTATTATAGTGTCCACTGTACCTGAAAACTTACAAAATCATTGATACGTATAAATTCAATAATTATTGATTTCTGATAGAAATGCAGTAACAACAGAGTTTTAGTCAACATTCACTGTACTAACTAAAAGTTCTTTGTCATAAATAATGTCTTCTGCTTTCTAGGAGCAAGCAGCTGGTGGTATTATAAAAATTAATACTGACTGACAGTTTAAGTTGTATAATTGTGTGAATATGTAATGATCATGCAGTAAAGTAAACAGATCATCAACAGGTAAATTGTATTTGATATGCATTACAGCAAGGAAGGAGAGCCTAGCTACTCTGAGGGTCTGAATGGGGGGGTCCACTTGTCGGTTAAAATTCAGTAACTTTGTCGGTTGTCGGTCGTCAGAAAATGTCAGTGAATCTAGGTAAAATCGCTTGTTAATTATTAAATAAATATTTTTTATGTATTTCACCCATTTTTTGAGACTTTGATCAATAAGGAAAGAGTAACTTGTAAGAATGCATTATTTGATTGCACTTAAACTTCATTAATTAATCAACTCTTGTTTGTTTATGCAACATGATCGTCTATTTCACTATTGTTTGCCAAATGAATTTAGTACTGATAAAATCACCAATTAAGCTTTTATTGTAAAATAATGTGAACTTGGTTTCCCTGTCAACTACAGGGCACAGTAAACAGTAATTAATTAATTAATTAATTAATGGACCCTAGCCTTTTGGATACTTAAATTATTTTTAGTGAAAAACTGCAAGGGGTGACAGGCTGCACATCCCTCTTATGTTTTGGCTCTAACAAGCCAAAAGAATGTCTCATTTTCAGAAATTTCGGCCGTGAATTTCATAGTACATGTAGGGTGATGTAAGTTACTGGTTCCGCAAAGAAAGCTATGATGTCTGGTTTATACTCACGTTCCATATACTAGGGAAAAAAATGTCATTGTCATCTATGTAGCACTTTCAAACAGTTGGTTTAAAGACGGTTTTGCTTAAACTTTGTGTTTCAATATAATTATAATGCCAAGAACATGTTGGAAAGGAAACTGGCTGTCTTTGTGCCCATCGTGGTACCTTGGGTCTGTACTGTTACTGCTTTCCATTAAACGGGAAAGAACTTTCTTTGAGGATTAATCTAAGCATTTCTCGGACCGAAACAAGAAACGTTTGGGTTTTTCACCTTTAAATTTGTTGTTTCAATAAATTATTTTATAAAGTCAGTAGCATCTTTAAGGTGTGACTTTAATGTGTGATTTTGATGTTGGCTGTAGCAATGTACCTGTATCAACAAAAAAAGGAAATTCTTTCCATTAGGCCATCTGATGAGTCATAAATTTAAAGAGGTTACTTCCTAATGGCTAGGAAAAAAAAATTCAAAATGCTCATTTTCCTGGAAACAAAAATTAATAAATAAATATTGATAATATCAGCCCATGTCGGTATAGTTGGTTAATATTTTCAGCCCTTTGTCGGTTAACCACACCCTCTACTCTCACGACTCTCACCCATCGTACATATCATGTAATCATTGAGCCTTATCATTAGACGTGTGTTGATTGAACACTCACACTCGCATTATGTTTGACAGGTATAAATAAAAAGTTGACTAACTCGTCTTTAATAGTAACTTACCTTGATGAAAATATCATAAAATCGATCCCTCACATTTGGACTCCATTGTTATTCAAAGCGCACCAACTCTATTCTTCATGTATGTAGTTTCGAACTTTGCCCGTGTACCCATTCTTCTTAACAATGTATATTATTATTAAGAATCTAAGCTTAGTGACCAAAATAAAGTAAGCAGTTTTCTAAATTTTCCCAGGGTTTACAATTTGTTTTTTGTTACCTCAATATTTACGTCCCAAAGGGGGTTCATCTGAGCCCCTCAAAACCCTCCTACACTCCTGGTTGTGATTGCAAAAAATAGCCTGGCAATTTTGAGCCCCTCTCCTCCTCCCCCCATTCCCCCTTTGTAAGAAGTAATGTCATGATCATAGTGTAAATTATCTTATTACATGTACGGGTACAGTATATGTACTTACCACAGGACCAGAAGATGATTCACAGCAAACAGCCATGCAGCAGTAGATAGATGATGCAAGGGCGACAAAGAAAACCACAATGGAAAATAGCAATTGCCAAGAACCCAGTCCTGCACCAATTGAAGCTGTATTCCGCTTCATCTTTGTGCAATCTGAATCATACGAGTACCGATAATAGCTGGATGTCGTGTAGTAGCTATTGTAGTCGTCATCTCTACATTTGCGAATTGTGTAAGAGAATTCAGAGAGAGCAATGCAATAACAAATAAACATGGACACAACTTTAACACAGCCAGCAATGGAAAATCCCATGAAACATCCAGTCTGTGGACAAACAAAAGGATGTGGGAATTAATGAAGAAATAGACTGTTGAAAGAGAATGATGATTGTCAATCCATTTGATGGTTTTAATTATAACACCAGAGTCTAGCTATATTCTATGCTGATCTGAAAAATAAAAGGGAGTATTGGTAACCTGCAAGAAAATTACAAGGCAACAGAGTTTTTGACAGCAATTGGATCTGAAGTTTAAAGAACAAGGACATTACCATAATATAACTGGTAAACATTAACTGAAAAGCTTTGCATTCATTATGATAGAAGAACATTTGAACAACAATTAAGAACAACAAGAAGACTTTCAAGAGGACATGACCCATTTTCTTCTTCACATAAGTAAAAAGATGATAAAAGAGTATTTTGATTCAGAGGTGCTTTATCATAAATGGGAGAAATGTATAAAACCCAATTTTATAACTGCAAGCAATTATGCCAAACCAATAAGGCATCTAAAAGAGGTTTCTGTAAGTTCTAAAAAAGACCAACATTCTCCAAAGAACTACTGGTATGCCGATCTAATTGGTTAAGGATCAGACTTGGCAAGGGGATTGCTTACCCCAAAAATTGTTAAATTCCCTGTTTTTGACAAAGAAGTGGTGGAACTGTTTACCTTTCAAACACAGGACTTAATATTCATTCCTATAAATATTAAAGGACAGCACACTCAAGTCAAGCGCTTGATACACTTTACTTTGGCTTTGTTTCAAGCCGTATGATGAAGGAAAACACAGTCCAGGATAGAAGGTGATGACCAATTGTGGACCAGTTAAATTTGCAGCTATGCCACTCCCATCGGGTGTTTGTTTCAAAGTGACTTGATGTTTTCATAAAGATTTTGCTAATTTATCAAAACTCTATTTAGCAGCCAACCTCCATTAAGCGGCCACTTGCTGCGGTACCCTAAGGGTGGCTACTTGCCACAAGTACTACTCAGATACACTTATGTATTTAGTAACATGATATGTAAGAGTATTTCTTAGAAGAAGTGGATGAGCGCAAATTACTGTTTCTAAACTTAGTTTTCACATGTTAAATCCCCTCTTCACTAAAATTCCTGCATCAACACCTGTTTTGTCATGCATTTATCTTGTCACAATGCACTGCAGTCTATAAAAGTGGAGACATGAAAATGAAAACTTACTAAACAATTGTTTGGTCTTGCATCATCCTTTGCACCAATATACCCCAAAATTCCACTTATGAGAACCTAGAAGGAAAAATGTTTAATTGTCACTTCAAAAGTTTATTTGCTGCATTGTTATTTTCCAAGGATATTATATATGGATGCTGATTTGCCAAGATCAACAATGGGACATTCCATTTTTTATCTGCAGAGCCCCCTTAAACAACAGAAGGTTATTCATTTTGGGCATCAGATTGGATTGAATGCTTCAGGATTCGAAATTAAAGGGCGTCCAGTCATCAGGGATGACCAGAAATTGACACTGATGACCAAATCACAGAACATGGTTGCCCCCTGGACAACTAGAATTAAGTTGCCCGCTACCTGAACATACATGTATGATATTTCTGCTTGATACATGGTACCGTGTGATAATTATCAATCCGTTCATTTACGATACGTACATACAGGAATGTTTATATTTTCCGCCATCTTGTTTTGCATTTTACTGCTGTGCAGTAACACCCAGGCTCCGAGATATAACTCCCAAATTCCTGGATGTAAATGCCAAGTCATGGTTTGACCAGGGTGGATAAGGTTTTGACTGTTCCGCTATTTTAGCTTATCTGACATGGCCAAAGAGATTCAAAGTAATAAAAAAGAATCAAGAGTTTTAGAAAAAGAGACTGGAGATGAAGTTTCAGTCATCGCCTTGGCAAAAAACAAAACTAAAACAGAGACGGAATATTCTAAACCTCAACAAAACGCTCGAATTCAAAACCTTTTGATACAGTGGAAGATTAGTGAACATGGCTTAGCTAGCAGTGACTTCACAGTGACCCAATCAGTGGTAATCTCATTTTATTTAGCTCTTGAATTATTACTGCACTATACCATTTATTAGTAAGCCAGTCAGGCATTTTCTAAAAATGTACATATTTTCAAATTTTGGCTTTTGGTCCACCTAAGGTTATTTGGCACCTAGATTTCATTGGACACCCAGATGCTAAAAAATGGTTGTCCAATGGGCGACCTACTTCAAAAGTTAATTTTGAACCCTGTGTTCGAACAATTTTTCAAAGACCATGCCAACGAAAAAGAATTCCAGCCTTCTTTGAGGGGAAGGGGATGGATAAAAAATGGAATGTCCATAAACATGTCAGTCTTCTTCAGACTGGAGCATGGCCCATTCACCATTTTCACATAGATCATAATGCACCTTGTTTAACCCATTCGCCCCTGAAGTGCCCGTAACCGCCTGTGCGGATCCACGTCCTTTCTAACCCTCGTGACGTCATCAGTTTTAACGGTCAAGGCCAACTTTTTCCGCTAACTTATGCAGAGTGAGGAGATCTTTTAAACCGTACCAGAATGGGCACAATTCAGTCAAGGACACCGGAGAAAACGGCAACAAACCACGCAAGATTTACCTGTAAATCTCCATGAAAATCTTGCTCCATTACCCACCTACCTTGCTTTCACCTAATCCTAAGATCCTAAAAGCTTTCCTAAAAACTCTTCCCATGAAAATGAAGCCTACTAAATGCCCAGCAAGAGGGAAAAAAAATGAGCAAGAAAAGCGAAAAACGAGGGGAGGAGAGAAAGGGAAAAGTAAAAGTCAAGACTGCTGTGTCACTTTTAAACCCAAAAACTATGTCGAAATTTTGCTTTCTGCGCATGCCCGAACTTCGCAAGCTGATATTTTGCATCTGGATACGAAGGCCATGAAGAGTACGACCGGTAAACGGGTTTGTGGTAAGTTTTAGCTCTTTATAGCCCTACAGTGACCAGAAAACCACTCGACTAGCTTCAAAACACGTTTTTTGGCAAAATCTCCAGGAGCGAATGGGTTAACCCCCAAAATTTTGCATAACCATTGTTTTGGATTTCTCTTTGGATGACTGTCATATAACCCAGGAGAAATTGGAAACAATGGTTATTCAAAATTTTGTGGGGTAAACATCTGTGTGAAAGTGGTGAATATAGAATAAACAATGACAAGTTTTAAGGCTTCAAAGGTATGAAATTCCGGCTAGAAAAACAAGTTCTGAAAAACAAAGTCCTGAGAAAAGTTCTGAAATCAGTAATTGTTTGTTCAGTAACAATGTCTGTTCTTTTGTACTATACAAACTTTTATATTAAGTACTACATGAGAAATTTCTGCAATTTGATTGGCTTAGAGCAGTGGTATTTCAGCTTAATATGAAATACCTACATGTGAAAATTAAAAACCTTTGGCTGGTAGTAGTATAAACAAATATAAGCATGATTTGTACGTGATATTTGGCATAAATTACATATAAAAATATCGAAATATTACTCATGGTATTTATACCAAATATCACCTCAAATTATGCTATTACCTATACAAATTTATTCGCCGCGATGAGAGGGAGCAAACTCGACAAAGATGCCTATCATGTTGCGCAGAAGAAAGAAAATTAAGTTTAAATTTCTGGCTTTTCGCTTTCTGACACCTTTATATCAGCACATTTTTAATCCTGCATATAGTTATTTAACGCAGACTGGCGCTCAAATGATACCAGTAATGTTTAATTACGCAGAACGTCAAAATGATGATCAACACGCACGATCGTCATACATACCCAAGAGCCGACCCATATTCCAAAGCCAACTCTAGACGACCAGTGGTCTACAGAAAAAATGCAGGCCGCACCAAATGTGATCATTAAGGCAGCAAACACCATCTGAGTGATGGCTAAACCGCGGAGAGTCGACGCTCTATAAACCATGACTGCTTGAAAAATGGCGACAACAAGGAAGTTTTATTAAAATAAAAAAATATGACGTCTATCCTTGCGAGAACCTGAGAACGAAGTCTCAGCGCGGGCTCATTTCGCAAACAGCGGCGATCGAGCCCATTTCTTCTGTCAACTTTTATTTTCGTTTCCAATCCGCCACGCGAGAGCTCTCTTGATTGTCTCGTCACGCAACGTCACGCAACGCTCCTCTCAAAAGGTGCCAATCTCCCCACCCCCACGCAGGTAGTTTGTCGAAAATTGTCACTTTTTTCTTCAGAAAGTTGAAAATGGCCAGAGTGGGGCCAGCAGAGTCACCCCAAACTCCACCCTGTGTCTGAAAAATTGTGTGCAAATACCACCATTGGGAAAAGCGAAAAATTAAATGCATGAAAACAAACTCAACATATCTAGGACTGCAAGCTTTAGAAAAATTTTGCTAGCAAATCGCTATTTTAGCAAACAAAAAAGTTTCACAAGAAATATCACCAGATACTGACTGGCAAAAATCGCAAGAATATCAGTTATAGTAAACTTTAACTTGGAACATTCTATCTTCCGGACAAGCTACTCCTGGATCCCCGAGGAGTGATGTATGAAAGACTTCAATACTAATGAAAGAAGTTAAAACCTAATCATTTTGTTAAAAATGGCAGCAAAACCACAGCAATGAGTGGTGCCGGATCTCCCAGCTGTACACCTGGATCAGTACAATTAAACTTCTAGAAAAATATAAAACAGCAAACTCATCCTTACGGAAAGGCGATGAAGAAGTAAACAAAAAACTAAGCCGAATATCACGGTTTAAAGACAAACCTTCTTCATGGGCTAACAGAAAAATGGAAATAAAAATGGAAGTTCGTAACAAATAAGAATTTGATAATGTGACAACAACAAAAAATGGATTGTTACTGGTATAGGAGACCAGATGGTGTCATATATCATGAGTGAGCTTCGTCCCGTCTGTTTATTCCAAGGAAAGAAAACGAGTCCCTTTTGTGTATGATGTACTGGCATTTACATTTATTGCATCGAATTAAGTAGATAAGATTTTTTTTATTTCCGCCACCCCAAATTAAGCCATCAAAACGTCAAGCAAAAGCAGATCGAACAGCATTTGTAGTTATCTTCAACCCTGCTCTTTCCAAAGTATCTTCGTTTCTAAAGAGACACCTTAACATCTTTCAGTGTCCACCCCTAACTGTGAAGAGACCTTCCACGTGCCCCCCTTGGGCGGAGCACTTAGTCCCCCGGGCTCTCCCCCCTTGGGCGGAGCACTTAGTCCCCCGGGCTCTCCCCCCTTGGGCGGAGCACTTAGTCCCCCGGGCTCTCCCCCCCTTGGGCGGAGCACTTAGTCCCCCGGGCTCTCCCCCCCTTGGGCGGAGCACTTAGTCCCCCGGGCTCTCCCCCCCTTGGGCGGAGCACTTAGTCCCCCGGGCTCTCCCCCCCTTGGGCGGAGCACTTAGTCCCCCGGGCTCTCCCCCCCTTGGGCGGAGCACTTAGTCCCCCGGGCTCTCCCCCCCTTGGGCGGAGCACTTAGTCCCCCGGGCTCTCCCCCCTTGGGCGGAGCACTTAGTCCCCCGGGCTCTCCCCCCTTGGGCGGAGCACTTAGTCCCCCGGGCTCTCCCCCCTTGGGCGGAGCACTTAGTCCCCCGGGCTCTCCCCCCTTGGGCGGAGCACTTAGTCCCCCGGGCTCTCCCCCCTTGGGCGGAGCACTTAGTCCCCCGGGCTCTCCCCCCTTGGGCGGAGCACTTAGTCCCCCGGGCTCTCCCCCCTTGGGCGGAGCACTTAGTCCCCCGGGCTCTCCCCCCTTGGGCGGAGCACTTAGTCCCCCGGGCTCTCCCCCCTTGGGCGGAGCACTTAGTCCCCCGGGCTCTCCCCCCTTGGGCGGAGCACTTAGTCCCCCGGGCTCTCCCCCCTTGGGCGGAGCACTTAGTCCCCCGGGCTCTCCCCCCTTGGGCGGAGCACTTAGTCCCCCGGGCTCTCCCCCCTTGGGCGGAGCACTTAGTCCCCCGGGCTCTCCCCCCTTGGGCGGAGCACTTAGTCCCCCGGGCTCTCCCCCCTTGGGCGGAGCACTTAGTCCCCCGGGCTCTCCCCCCTTGGGCGGAGCACTTAGTCCCCCGGGCTCTCCCCCCTTGGGCGGAGCACTTAGTCCCCCGGGCTCTCCCCCCTTGGGCGGAGCACTTAGTCCCCCGGGCTCTCCCCCCTTGGGCGGAGCACTTAGTCCCCCGGGCTCTCCCCCCTTGGGCGGAGCACTTAGTCCCCCGGGCTCTCCCCCCTTGGGCGGAGCACTTAGTCCCCCGGGCTCTCCCCCCTTGGGCGGAGCACTTAGTCCCCCGGGCTCTCCCCCCTTGGGCGGAGCACTTAGTCCCCCGGGCTCTCCCCCCTTGGGCGGAGCACTTAGTCCCCCGGGCTCTCCCCCCTTGGGCGGAGCACTTAGTCCCCCGGGCTCTCCCCCCTTGGGCGGAGCACTTAGTCCCCCGGGCTCTCCCCCCTTGGGCGGAGCACTTAGTCCCCCGGGCTCTCCCCCCTTGGGCGGAGCACTTAGTCCCCCGGGCTCTCCCCCCTTGGGCGGAGCACTTAGTCCCCCGGGCTCTCCCCCCTTGGGCGGAGCACTTAGTCCCCCGGGCTCAATAAAGAACAGTAGAAATCAACTTACCTTTTTACTTACCTTTTTTTGACCTACCTTTTGGGGTTTGTTGTGGTCTATCTAGGTGTCTTTTGACTATTTCTTGTTGGTTCACGCTGAGGAATTTAGCTTTGGGTAAGGGTTTGTTTTGTAAACAAAACCTTACTTTCTTTACTTAATTCAAAAGCGTAAACTTCTTTTAGATTTGGACATTTTTTCTTTTTTAGGTCTGATGAGGTTTAATTTATAACTAAATACAAATGCAGTTGTCTTGGGTGTATATACCAAACCAGCATTGTCAAAATTATTGGAAAGAAAAATGAAAAAACATGAAAAGAAATATAGGTTAATCGCTGAGCCTCGAGACCTTATTAAAAATAATAACCGAGCGCGTATTTTTCCATAGGTGTAGAACCAGCAGGTTATTATTATGGTCACTGAATTGAAACAGTAGGTTATTATTTCTTATAATGATCTTCTGTTCCACCTCAACGACCTGTTCTTAAAATTTTTCTAAAATAATAACCTGTTTAAAACAATGGAAAATTGCATGAAGACCCGACTAACCGACTGTGTTTTGCAAAAAATGAACTTACCATAGGTTTGGTATATACTGAATAAATGACAGACACACGAATGAGTTGGCTGCATATCCTTGTTAAGGACTGTGGCAGTACTTTTATTGCTATTTTCAAGACTTTCTTGCAAGGCAAATTGTTCTGCTTTTCTTTATGGTTAGGCGGTACCTGTTAAAAAATAGAAAGTGTTATTTGTTGTTGTAAATACTACTGTACAAATGTGTTACGAATTGCACTCCGAATTAACCTTATTATCTTGTTAAACTGGTTTCTCGTTACCTTCAGTTTTATTCACACCTGTCTTGCTTCTCTCTCGACAATTATCTTATTTCAGTCTGAACAGTCCCAGGAAGAATTGTAATTCTCTCCCCGAGCAAGCTAAGTACTCTACGCCCAACTGAATTGCCAACAGTTGGTTTGTTGGCATACCGTTTGTGTGGCATAAAAGCATAATTTAATTTACCTTCAAATCGTACATTAATGAAAAAGGTCACGGTTAATTGAATATAAAAGCATATAGTCTGAGTCAGAGTAATAAAAACCTATTCAACGTTTTATTAAGTATAGCCACAGAAGTGAACACTTCTTTAATCAAAGCGAAAAATTCTAACAACACAGACATCAACAAAAAAGGCCTATTTGACCCTAAAAATCGCAACTCGCGTTTATCTTGTTTGACTACACGTAAACCTTTATAACATTTTTGTCCCTCCAGTTCAACATTCATCGAGCCAACATAACAAAGGGACCATGCATGTTCACAGGTAACTTCGGACGACAATAACACACAGAGGAAAGAATTATGACAGAAAATCAGGAATATAAAGTCTAAAAGAATAATTTCTTTCTGTAGCAAAAATAACCAATAAGAACCGTTAAAGCAATTTGGAAGCTTATCACCGTTTCCTAAATTGACATAATTTTTTACAGAAAAAAAGTAAACTATAACGTAACCAAAAGTTAAAGTTCAACTAAGAACAAACCTGCTGTTTTCGAAGAGGCAAAAAAGAATCTTGGCTTTCATTCCAGACCAGAGATCGCCTAGCTGAGTTTGGTCACCACAGGCAATAACAGGTACGGAGGTTTCTGGCTTTAAACACAGTTAAATCAACTTGAAATTGGTGCCTCCATTTATACGGTCGCTCCATTAAAATTCAAACCAGTACGAGAAATGTTTTTGATAAATCTTTTCTTGAAACTATAAGTGAGAAAACCACGCACTCTATGTTCAACAATGGGCAATCAACGCATAGATTGGTAACATTCAAAGAGAAAAGTTTGTCGACTCGCTCAATTGCATAACGTGGCTCTTGGTTGAAAACAGTAATACCAGTGGATAAGCATGGGACTTGACACTACAATGAGTAAAACAACACTCAGTTCATCAATGAACAATTAGATTAACTCTTGAATTAGACGCATTCAGAAAAAAAAATGCCGACTTGATTAAAACTTGACGAATCGATGATAAAACTGGCTAGTGAATGAGTAGACAAAGGCCTTCGCCCCAAGAGAAATTGAAAATAATGCTCATGCAAAATTTGGGAGGGACAACAAAGAGTATTATGGTATTTTTGAAAAAGGCCGTGTGAATTACCACAAGCTAGCCTTGAATAAATTTAAAAGTACCGGGAAAGAAAGATATAAACTTTCCAAACTTCTCGGTTGACAATAAAAGCGAAGAAAGTTAAGGAAAACTAGTGCTAAAGAATTGCTAGCACAAGAACCATTTTGACCCGCTCCTCACGACTAAAGTTACAAGTGCGAAAAAGTTAGAGTACAAACTTTAAAAACTTTTAGGTAGACAATCATCATCATTCATTCGAAAAGCGCAGCAAATTGAGAAAAACTTTTGATTAAAATTGCCAAATCACTTTTATCACACTGACAAATAAAAAGCTCGCGTTCAACTAAAATGCCGCGAAAAACAAAATATTGAGGACAAGTCAGAATAGTGGAGCGGATTTCTGTGATCACATACATCAGGCACGGCTGGGACAAACTCTTCCCCTAGCAGGTCATTTCATTTGCGTTTATAACTTCGCTTGATTTAATCTGATCACGCGTGTTTTGACCATCTGTAACGTGAAACGTACGCAAAGCACAGCATTGGCGCAAAAGCGTTTAACCTTCGATCGTTGTTGCCCGCATTCCGTAACCGTTGGAAATTACTAGTTCTAATAAAAAGCGTGTCTTTAACGTAATTAACATAACCCACTACATGCGAACACTGTATCGTATACAACTATTTCAATAAAGGTTGCTTTGGGATTTGGTCAGTGAAACGCAGAATACAATGCAATGCTTTGCTTGAGTGACCAACAAACAATGGCTTTCAAAGACCAAAGCACGATTCCCAAAGCAACCTTTATCGAAATAGATGTATACACCGCACCGTATAACATCAAACAGACAGCTGAAACAGAGAAATGTTCTCAAGACATAGCCAAGAAAAGTCTTAATGATGCTAACAGTTTCGATGACTGTCAGCCATCTTTATCAAAACTTGAAAATCGTCAAAGATGTCAAAGATGTCAGAGGCTTCTCAAGATGTTAATTATTGCGACAAACGTGCAAAGTCACTCTATGGACGCCCTCCCCCTTTCCTCCCCCCTCCTTCCTGGTTAGGGCGCGGACATAACTTGTAAAACTGTCAGCATCATTAAGACTTTTCTTGGCTATGTTTTGAGAACCTGTAAATAGATATTAACTTCACTAGCCTGATGAATTTCTTCAAGAGTATAGGTTTATTGTTGCCATAGAAATAAGCAACATTTTTTACCTGGAAATATGCTATAATATGCTAATATGCTATAACCCATAGCCCACCAAAGGACTATTCTATTCTCTCCGTTATCGTAAATAGTGACACTAGAAAAACAAACTCTAACACGGAAGTCTATCACACAAAGAGGTCAGAGAGTGCACAGTCAAAGAAAACTACTGCTACAACAAAATCAATAAGTCAATTTTCAAGGGTTAACAACAGTAACGTGCTGATATAAAGCTTCTTCAAAATGTAACTTATGAAAAAGGCGAGGTGGATTCATGGAAATTGAAAGAAAAAAAATGCCATGAACAACAATCTCACTGGAGTTGCAAGGTGCCTTAATTTGGCAAGAAAAAAATGTGCCGTCCTGGAACAATAATTTTTTGGCATTAATAGGCCATTTGCACTATGACTGTCACATCATTTTACTATTACGACCAGAATCCTTCAGGGTTTTGCTTTCTTGTGTAAATTAAGGCTTTTGTTATTAAACCTCAGTGGGATTACAAAATTTAAATACGAAACAAAATACAAAAAGGATTCTGGTCGTAGTAGTAAAATGACACCATCGTGCAAATGACCTATTCATAGCTCCACTGCAACTCTGCAGCCAGTGGTCAATAGCTTCCTTGTAAAGCAATATCAAAGCATATAGTTTGAACAAATTCAGGATCTTTGCACTAGAACCGCGTCATTGTCTAGATATAAATTTTATTCTATTTTAACTACACTTTTGTCTCATCATGGTTTGAAATGCATTAAAACAGTCATTACAAGTCATGTAGATTCTTGATCCTGCAAACATGATTTTTCCCAACACATTCCAACTACTTTTTGCCCACCTTCAGCTCCAAAGCAATGAAGTCAGATTACAAAGCACATGAAGCGATGCCTTTATCTTGGTTAATAGCTTGTAAACTTTGCCATTCTGTTACATTCTTTTGGCAAAGAAATATTTTTCACGTAGAGGACGATTGAGGGGGGTGTTTTAGTTGATACCACTCCACTCTGATTCACCATTTCACTCTTGAGAGTACATGTACTGGTAAAAAGAAAAAAACACTAATAATCAAAAACGAAAAAAATCACATTTCCTTTGTAAACTCCTAAGAAGTAAATACTAGTGCACAATAGTTCTGTCTGACCCCGGAGTAGTCAATCAATAAAAATCGGTAAATCTGATTTGATTGATATCGATTGTATCGACCAATCGGTAGAAATCGATGACACTTGTTTCTTTTATCGATTTACCTAGATTTTACCGATAACATTGATATAATTATATCGGAAGATACATCTGTTCTTTTGTTCATCCAAAAAAAAAACGATTTCATCTGTTCTTTTGTTCATCCAAAAAAAAAACGATTTCATGCATGCAAAAAGTGAATTTGCTGACAATTGAGTTGCAAAAGTTTAAAAAATTCTTATCTTGTTTTTAAAACCTGGTTCTATCTAACTTATGCCAAAAAAACATCAGACTTCCATTATAAATCATTATAATCACGAAAAATTGATAGTATCGATTTGACACAGCAATCTAGTTTATCAATTTTCACCGATTTCCGTTATCAATCGATAAAAATCACTTGATTGCTATCGATTTTTATCGATTGACTACTCCGGGGTCTGAGAGATTTCATTTGAATGGTAACACCACAGAATTCATCTGGGCGAGGTTAGCCCTGAAATAGGACTGTTGGTGACAGTGACTATAGAGTTTTGACCATCTATGTGGTAGTCATCTTCAGAGTAAATGTTACCTTATCACTTCACGGTATTAAATTCTGGTCATTAACCTGATGGTCAATTAAGTCACAATGATATTGGGCATCTGTCAGTTACACTGTGATGTTATTGGCTATGAAGAATCAGTTGAATGTGAGCTTAGAACAGTGTATACATTAAAAAAGACCATGATGTTTTAATACAACTGACTGGCTGCATGTCAGGAGTTGCTAATGTCACAAGTTTTACTTATGCGGTAACCACATGGACTACAGCCTCCAATAGGGCTGCATAATGTTGTCTGTAAAGATTTTAGAGATAAACGGGCCAGACAGCTTCTTTCCTGGTTACAGCTGCCAATTCCACCATAACCTGAGAGATTAATACCGTCAACTGACTGACATGATACAACTCACTTTGACTCTGTACTGGTTGTTGAATTACATCAGTCAATGTCAGCAACAGTCCTATTCAGGAATACGGTCACCCAGACAAACATGCTCAACCTACTTCTGAAATTCCACCATACATGTTAGTAGCCCCTTATAGAAAAAAAAATATTGAAAACCCTAGGTGGGCCAGTAAGAGAAAGAGAAAGAGAACAGTAATACTTACATGCACCATCTTCCTGATCATAATTTGATAAGTCAGGACATATTGTATGACTGAATTCCAACACATTATAATTCTGGTCTCTGTTTAAAACTTTGTACTTGGAATTCTTCTCAATCAACTCCTGAGAGTCGTTGCAGAGTTTTTCTACTCCCTCAGGGCCAATGGTGTCTGGCTCATCTTGGCCTTTGTCCAAGCAAAAAAATTTAAAAATTCAACCTTAACACATTATTGCATAATTGTCTGGAAACTAATATAATTACTAAATTACAGAGCAAGCTTTAAAAGACAGTCAACTGCAGGGACATGAGCTTACTGGCAATGAATAGTCTGTACAAAAACCATGTGCTTGCAAAACAATTAAATAAGTTCTTCAGGGCAGTCACATTGTGTAGCGACTTCTAATCAGCACGTGCACTTTTTGTCACTGTTACAAACAGTCATCTGCAGGGACATGAGCTTACTGGCAATGACTAGTCTGCACAAAAACCACATGCTTGCAAAACAATAGTTCTTCAGAGCAGTCACATTGTGTAGCGACTTCTAATCGGCACGTGCACTTTTTGTCACTGTTTGTTACGCGTTAAAAGTGCTTTATAGCATGTATGTTGTGGATAATGTATTATACAGCATTCCAGTTAATCCTTTCAAGCGGGGGGTCATGAAGACCATCTGAGGGGTCACCAGGACCAAATGCTTATTTTTGTGTTATATTTAACTTAATACTTATATGTCACCTGTCGGGTCAGGAAGCCTTAAATTCTTTGACCCGAGACCTGTCTCTTATTTGGAACACTGATTATAGCTTCTGAAATGATCAATATAATAATTATTAATGTTTGGGGAAATTTAAAGGGCCAGATTAGTCATATAAACATTGATTTATGTCATCAGTGTGGAATTTTAATTCTGTCGCTTAGGGACAGACGTCTCTACTGTAAAACATCCCTAGCAGCAAGAAGTGAGGAGATCGAGACAGCTATATTCATAAGCTTTGAATCAGTCAGTGTGCACTATTAACTTGCAGTCTCACTTGGCAGGATAGCTTTATAGAAGCACTACAGAACCTTGAGGATCACTTGGCTGACTGTTACATATACCTGTTGCAGTTAATTTTTTATCTCCAACAATTATTATTTTTCTTTTGTTTTTAGGTATGGTAATGTATGCTAATGAAGTTGAAACAACGGAAAAATAAAAATTACTTGAGATAAAAAATTAACTGTCCTGTGCACAACCATAACTCAATAGTATAAACTGAGACAAACCATTTGTTAACTATACCAGTTGTGACCACTCATGATCCAATGAATACCTGCATAATGCTCAAACCATGTCCTGCATCTTTTCACTGAAAATGGTTTCCCTAACTCATCTGATAGTGATTGAGACTTGATGCTACAATAAATTAAACAGAATAGAGGAAATTAATATGACCTTCTAACCCTTTTGGGACATACAATGTATTTGTTGTGGTTCAATTTTATCCTTGGTTCAAATTTTCTTTTCTTTATTTGTTTCAAACTCATTATCATGTTATTATCATACATTACCATACCCAAAAACAAACGACAAGAAAATCTGAACCAAGGATAACTTTGAACCACAATATATTAGACGTTATCAAGATACCCATCATCTTTGGTCGCGCTTAAGGATTGATGGGGTAAAAGCGATGTCACAATAATATTGGGATTTCAAAATCTGCAGATAAAAGAAATCATGGTCAAGTTTGTTTATTCTAAGCAAAGGAAAAAGTAGAACTTTTCATCTTAAAATTGATAATGGAAAATTGTTGCTCAAAGCAACCATTTTTACTTTTTTGGATAGAGTCTAAAATAAACTCATGCTTTGCCAAAGTGGTGATCATTACCCTGACTAACAGCTGTACTGATATTCCATAGCACATGATCATGACATGATCACATAGTTTAAAAAAAAAGCATGATTGTGAGCATAACATTATTTAAAAAGCACTACAATTTCTTTTACTTACATAATACATTGTAGGTATGACTAAGAATTAGCAAGACAGCCAAGTAAATTTGGCACAAAAAATAGGGACAGAGAACATCAAATGCAGAGCGCTGAATGCAGAACACCTAATGCCTCTGAAGTTTGGTGTAGAGTTAGGAAACTGAGTGAATCAAGTTTCAGGTCAGTTTTCCAAGTATAATGACCCTTAGTAATAAAACCTGATTCACTCAGTTTCCTAACCCTTATCACTAAACTTCAAGTCATTCGGCATTCTGCATTTGGTGAACTGCAGAAAACCGGATGACTCTGAAATTTAGTGTGAATAGGGTTAGGAAACTGAGTGAATTAAGTTTCAGGTTTGTTTTCCCATGACCTAAGTGGAACCAGATTCACACAGTTTCCAAACCCCAATCACTAAACTCATCTGGATTCATTTGGCATTTTGCTTCCCTGCTAGCAGAGGTCTCTCACTACGAGGCAAAAATGAGAGAAAGGAGACAGACCTCTGCCGGCTTCCGAAGCGTTGTTTGATGAAGCCACCAACCAGATTTCTACATGGTAACACAAGGTAGAATTTTCTTTCGCACTCATTGTCCTTTTGTATAGCCAACTTCCGTTCAGTAAATTTAACCTCAGAGGATTTTTTCATGAGGGTAACCTCTAGCGCGAAAGCATTTTTTGAAGTTGCGGATGTTCCCATAGAAAGATTTAGCTGAGGAGTTAGTTCTAAGAAGTCTAAGGGTTTCGCCTGCGGATGTCAAGGATTCCTTGGTTGTGAAATCTCTCGCCTTTGTAAACAGTTGTATCCAGAAAGTTAATCTCTTTATCAGATATTTCAGCTGTAAATTTAATTGTAGGGTAATGCCTGTTTGGAAGAGTAAAGAATTCAGCTATCTCCTTCCTCTCAGTTACCACAATGAGAAAATATCGTCAGTGAATCTTTTCTACTCAAGAGGTTTAGTTTTGCTAAGGTTCAGTATTTCTGTTTTGACCGCCGTACAAAGGTAACTCCAAGTGATTTGTCCTTATTTTGAATTGTAATCCACATAAAAGGCATTTACCGTCTATTCCAGACTCTGCTGGTTTAACAGACATCCGCGCTTTCTTCAAAATTGCGAGATTGTGGAGTTTTAGATAGCCTGTGAACAGCAGATGTATTTCCGGTCATCTCTTCTCTTCCTCCGGTGGGTGAAACTAGAAACTTGAGCCAAAAAAACCGGATGCTCTCAGAGGCTAAGTTAGGAGAATCAAACAATTAAAATCTCAAAAAACTATGTTGATAAATTTAGCACTAAAGTACTAATTAATTGAGGGCACTGTTTTCTGCGGTTGGACACGGGACGGCCGTTTCTGCGTGGTAATCCAAGCCACGTGAGATCTAGCCGTTTGCAAGCGATGACGTCACCTTTCATTTCTCAGTATTATCTAAGATCCCGAGTTTTTGTCTGGCCCCGGAAATCGACCCACGACCTTTCACTCTCGAGGCTAGCCCTGTACCAACTGAACTAAGACTTCCATGGTAAGATCTATATGCAACCGCAAAGTTATACAAGTCGATTCCTCAGGCAAATTTAGTCGAGCAACCCTTTTAATGCAAGCAAAAGAAGTTCAGTTTTCCATGAAGGGATAAATTTGCTTACCCTCAAAACTTACATATACAGTCTAAAGTTCACCAAAATAGCTCTACATGTTTTTACTCATTTACTCATCCACATTTGCTTAGTCGCTTATTCAGGCTTTTGTTTTGTTTCGTTTCTTTCATAAATGTCAATTTTAAATGAACACTAGTAATGCTTCTTCAAAAGATGATGAGACTATAACAAACTTTATCCACAAAAAAGACAGGAAAACAAGGGGAAAAAAACGGGTAGACTCTTACTTTTACAACATCCCACACAACTCCGGAGTCCTTAGTTATAAAATGTCTTCTATTCCTCAAAACATGGAATTTTCTTATGCTGGGTGCCCCTGTATATAAATTAAAGAACAGTTCATTAATCTGATGCTACAAACTAGGCCAGATTGGGTGACCTGTAGGGTGAACATTTAATCTTCAGCATAACACAGCTGAGACGTGATTCTTGCGCGATCATCACTTCTGTCAGTAATGTATGCCAAGACTACGACTGAGCCTAAAAAAGATTCTTGGAAGCTACCCACCCTCCCCTCCCCTGACCCAACGTTAACACTAACTTCTTACTCGGGACAAAATGTTGAGTTAAGGGAGTGGTGGGTGGGCCGCTGCTATTAAGACGCTCTGAACAGATGCCACAGACAGGCCTCAAAAATACAGACCTTTAGATGCAAGGACGAGGACCACTACAATGACGAGATCTTAATTTTGCTTTCCTGTATTCTTAAAAATGTACGGCCTGGAAAGCTTCATTGTACTTTTTTTTTTTCCACCAGAAAAGTTAGCGCGGTTTTTCAGTTCTATTGAGCGCAGTTAAACCCTCTCCCAATCGCTATATGATGAAACTGCTACTGCTGTTGATAACTTGTTTCCGTCTCCGTCACCACGAAATTCCCGCTAAAACTTGTAGTAGAATGACGACGGCTATCATGTTTTCCCGCCAAAGGACGCTAGTAGCCGCCGGGAGTGGTGCTCATAGAAGGCAGGGGAAATTCCCGTGCCCTGCAGGGGCCCGTTTTTCCATTTCTCGGGGCCCGGAAAGTTGTTTTGTGTTTCCCCTATTTGTATCCAAGATCAAAGCTTCAATAATTTTGAAAATGATACAATAAAACTATCAGTTAACGAAGGTGAATTGACTGGTTTGTGAGCTAGGAACTGTTCTACCATTCAACCAGTTTTGATTTTAAAATTTGCTTTCGGACCCGAAAAGTTACTGTGCCTTTCGGGAAACGGGCCTCTGGCCGGCCTTAGTGGCAACCCTGCATAGAAGAAAAAACCACCAAGATCTTGAAGATGAACTTTGTAAACAAGAGACACCTTGGACAGGGTGTCGATTTTGAGATGAAGCAGAGCAGAGGAGTTCAGGGGAGGAACCACTGAAGGAGAGAAGTGGAAATCATATTGCACCTGGTGTGAAGAGGAAAGAAAGCAGGTGGTCTCGCTGGGTTTCCTAATATATAGGTCCTACCTGGCAATGTTTTTCTGGGCATTGAACAGGTTGGTTGAGGATCTGTATACGATTCATTAACATCCATATTTTCTTGATCATTGGTGTAGTTAATAGGCTGTCAACAATAAAACACAACTGATATCAACTTCATCTAATTCTAATAATAAAGTTACAAGAATGAAATGGATACAGACTCATGTACAATGTCACACCATTTGCACTGATAGAAGACTATAAAACATGTGCCAAGTCAAGGGTCACTTGTTGGAAGTTTTAAAAAAAACCATCTCCAACCATCAGCCCCAAGAAGTGGTTGCAGTCACCCACAAGTAGTCTGCTATACAGCCATTTTTAGTGTCGTCACGCAACGCTCCTCCCCACTAATTTAATGGGGAGGAGCGTTGCGTGACAACACTAAAAACAGCTCTGTAGTGGACTAACTCACGAGAGGCTCTCACCATGGGATTTGACTTGGGAAATGTTTTTATTTTGGAAAGGTGTTACAAGAGATGGCTGCATATAGAGATTTGACCGTATTTTATTTTAGCCGATCATTTTCGTCTTCTCATACGCATATGGTAAAACCCGATAACTCAAATTCGAACTCCCCGCTAACTCGAAGTCCCATTTCCCTTGGATTTCACCCCACTTTTCAGTCTGATTTTTACCCGGTTAACTTGAACTCGGATTACTGGAATTCCTCGCTAACTCAAACTAAATTTCCTTTCCCTTGATCAAAATTTAACTAAACTTAACCACAATAACTCGACGATAACTGCCATCCCATATCTTCTTCTTGTGGCTCAGGTGCCAACTCACCAAGGTCACATGTTTTCTGCGGTTTTCCGCAAACCAGTTTTAACCTTTTGATTGATCGCACACTCAAGTTTATCCTCAAACGTCATATGGATTGGTCCTCCTCTAAAGTTAAGAGGGGGTTAAGAATAGATTTGTGGATTTCTTTGCAGTGGTTCCAAAGTCATTGTCTGAAGTAAATTATAAAAGCATAAATGGAAGCTTCGCTTTTGGCTGTCTAACTGATCTACATGTATATATTTTGCTACTTGAGAAAGAGTCAACTTGAATCTGACATTTGCTGTTTACCATAAGCATGTTTGTGAAACTATAATGTTTTAAGTGTCGGCTGAATATTTAACGGAAATCAAAGTTATCAACTTGAATAACACTTTTAATAGCGGAGCTCTGGCGGGCAAAGCCCACCTGCGGAGCACCATGGGTAAGTAAATCTACCCATCCCAGAAAATTGGGTAGTCACGTGACCGTACACCGCCCGCCTGTCTGTCCGCACCACAGGCTAACCAGTGTTCAATCCTCACACTTTCTACCTAGTTTGGGAGCACAGGAAGACTGATATTGCACACATATATTGCACATCAATGTTGTGATCAATTGACAGCTGTCAAAACAGGGTATCCGCTGACCAGTATCACTGACCGCATCACGGGCTCAGGTGTCGACCCATCAAGGTCGAGTATCTTTTTTAAGTTATCCGCTGACAAGTTACTAGTTTTCAAATGATCGCAGGCTCAAGTTTAATTTTTTTTAATTCATATGAAATATGTGTTTTTTATGTGCCGCACAATTAAAATTTTGATTTCAAACTGACCTCAGAAGCTAAAATTCAGCAAGTTTTTACAGGCAGGGAATACATGCCAGTTGCTTTTTGACTTTTCTCACCAAGGTCACGCGTTGGTCACGCTCTACGTCCAATTTTTATGCTGTGATTGGTCAAAATTTGACAGGTGAGTTCATGCGGAAAATTTATGCAGCATCTTGAAACCTGTTTACTTTGACAGCTGAAGCTGACAGAGTTTTGTGTCAACTTGTGATGTTTTTAACTGTCTTTTTCCACTGAATGTACAAAATGAAATTCAGCTGCTATCAAGAGTCTTCTGTTATTCATGGCTAGTTTGTTTATTGGGTTTTTGGTTGAGAAATACGTCGCTTGTTAAAGTCGAAAATCCGATTTCGGATGGCATCGTTTTCCTTTTTCACCTTGCTTGATGCGTGAGAGGGTTGAAAAGTCTGAAGCGATTCTGGCCTTACTTGATAGTTTTCAGTGCATCTCGAATGGTAAGCCTGAGTAATTATTGTATTTGACGTTTGTTCTTTATATCTAATTTAATGAAGTCGAGCATAGTTTATGCAGCTATTTAGTTTATAAGCTTAGTTTATAAGCTTTAGTTTATAAGCTTATAAAACTTTAAAAAGCCTTTAGTCATTTTCTTACTGCGAATAAAAAGAAAACGTCCCAAAGAATATTTCGTTATAATTCTGGCTGTAAAAGAAAGCTTTGAGCGATTTTCTTGCCTCTAGTTCATCTTTGAAAAAGCAAACACTGGGAAGCCAGCTTACAAAATGAAAAACATAAACAAGGATTTTCTGAGACACTTTAATACTTGTCTTCATGAATGAAGATTGTTGTCTCTGTATATGTTTCACCGAATTATTGTCCTTTTATTGATTGTTGGTAGTCTCTTTTGCAATTTTTATTGCTGTGCCGTTTGTTTTCAGTCGCTCATGAACATCGCTTGCATGCAGGAGTAGTCAAAATGCCGCACGTATCAAACGCTTTTGAAGATTACACATCATTATAAAAACATTAAGTAAAAAATAAACATAATAGATTCTTTATTATGTTGAAGCGTATAACTCTATTAATCATAATTTAAACCGTCGACTTTGGCGCTTGTCAAAAGTGAGAACTGGCTAGCCGTATAGGTGATTTTGGAAATTTTTTTAACGGTTTCGCTAAAAGCCCACACGTGCTTCGATCGTCCTGAATATTGAGTGAGTGCAATTTATATTGCAAAATTGTGAAATACTGCATTCTGTCCGACGTCTGTATGAAAAAAACAGTGCCTCATGGTACTGTTTCACCTCAGATGTATAAAAAGTATAAAAGGTTGGTTTACACGACCCCAGACTTGCTGGCAAGATTTTGTAAAGTAAACTTGTCAAACGCAAAAAATTCCGCCTGATTTGTTGTCGAGGCCTAATCTACTGTGCTTAAGAGCCTGCGCTCTTTAATGTGATCAAAGATGATTGCTATTTTTTGGGTGTACATATATAAGGCTTATATCAACTCGATGTAAGATTAAGTTCACTCTTAGCTTGGACTGTTTGTTCTCTAAAATCACTTAAACTTTCCCTCAAATTTAATAGTTACATGAATGTGTTCTAAAGTTAACTGAATTGTGGAATACAAGTTTATTGTTTGATTTAAATCATAAATTCGAGTTAATAGGAGCTTTGCTTTTAGCCCTGGCTAAATCTATATATTAACTGAATTAGAACTTAAGATTTTGGAAAGGTTTGTTACAAAATAATAACCTTACCCAATTGTTTATTGTAGAATTTGTGGTAGCAACCCATAGAGAATGCAGCTCAGAACAAAGTTCCAACTGTAATGAATAAGAAAAACATATAAACAAACAATAAATGAGTAAATAAAGTTGACCTCACATGTAGTTTTTGGTTTGTGCTGGATTGACTCAAGCTGTAATTATCAAAAAGGATGGATATTATACCCTGATACCAGCCACCTGATGTGATGCAACGTACATAATGTTTTATCCAGTAAACTCAGGAATTCTGCAGTGCTCTTTTACAACATATTATAGTAGATGTATAATAGTTCTCATAAATTAAATAATATTGAAGAAAAGGAGCAGAAAAAGTGCAAGAAGGAATCAGGGGATTGTGGGCAGGACAAGAGAATGCTTCTCATTAATTTTCTCCCATGGCACTCAAAAGAAACCACCCTGGTAAACAGGCTATAGATTTATGCATTTTAGACCCTTTCATCAAATGGTTAAGGTAAGAAAGCTAGAATTTCAGGGTTTCATGAGTTACATTTCTGATCACCTGGGATCAGTTTGGGATCATTTGTGATAAATCAGGAGCTTTTTAGTTTTACTCACATACAACTGTCCCACAACTGTCTGCACTGGTCAGAAATCATGTGTGACTAACAGAAATATAACAGCTGTGACCATGATTTGAAATGACGGTGGTAGGTTAATGCAATTAACAGATCAGTCATTTGGCAAAAAAATTCTACTTTTTTGAACAAGTACAGCCACCAGTTTAATCAGCTGACTTACTTTTAAAACAGGAGCATCTTCAACAAACAACAAAGTGGATGAATCATCCATATTCAAGTCTGTCCACATGACATTTTTGTCCCACCCGCTAGAATAAAATCCTGTGAAGTTTTCATTTGCACACAATGCCCACACGCCTTCCCCATGAATTCTGTATGTGGCGATACATCTTTGCTGGCCTAATGACCAGAGACGCACAGTGCCATCTGAGCTTCCAGACAGACACTACAACATGAAAGATAATGGTAATTAAATTCAGATCTAAATATTTAGTTATCCTCTCCCCTTATCCATTACATGGCAACTAGTAGGCGGCAAACCAATTGGCTGATTTACAAGCTTGGCTGACAATTTGAACTCAGGACTACCAATAACAAATCCAGCGAGTGGTTTGGGCAGGACTTGAGCTTGGGGCCTCTGGATTACAAGTCCAGTGCTCTAATAACTTGGCCATGCTGCCAAATAATTATTTCATCTTCTGGTAAGGCCTTGTTAAAAAGGAGTAGAATCTTTAGTAAATAAAAGTTTTGTGGGATTTTTATTGGCCATTAATCTCGCAGCAAGTGATTATTCATTGAGTACTCATTAATGATATTGATGTCATCAACAAGTGATACCTACAAGAGCTGTAAATAGTTTCAATTCTTTTAAAGGACATACCTGTACATGTACCTCTGGCTATAAAAGTCACCATATTGGGTAGCCAAAACAATAACATGGTCAGGCGCAATCAAGGATGCATTAAATGTTTCAAATTATGACACCTATGCATAGTTATATCAGTAGGAGCAGGATTCACAGGTAGACTGACTATTGCCATATATTCACTGCAATATTTTGAACAATATCATTTCATTGGTACAACAATTCATGCGTGCTCATGGTACATTTTTTTGGTTTGATGACCATTACTTGCAGCTCTGCCCGATGGCCATACTACACTGTATGCTAGGCAAGGTACCCTCCACTCTTACTCCAAGTCACTTTGATAAATTACCTGGGTACCCTCAGCATTGATTATAATAGATTTAACGTAGTCCGTGTGGCCTTTTAATTAATTTTCATCACTGTTGAACACGTCCTAGGATCCCACACCCTCAAAATCTGTAGAACACAATGATACATGTACTGTAAGCAATGCAAGCACTGTAATTGGAGCAATAACATCATTATTCTGAGGAATTAGTATTCTTCATCAATCATTTCCTCTACAAATATAATAAACATGGCAATTTACTCAGTGAGCAACTTACAGTGTACGCTATACAGAAAAAAATGAAACTGACCATTCAAAAATGGGCAAGTGTGACAAGAATGCAGTGTCTCTTGTCATTGTCATCTCTTTTTGTCATTGGATAAAACACATAGATTCCATTTTGCCTTGTGTCTGCGAGTGAGCAGTTATAGCTCAAAGAAAATGTCAAATAGTAGTAAGAAGATAAGTGAAAAGCCACCATTTTGTTTCTTCCACATTTTAAAATTCTCAAATGCATTCACATATAGACATTTTGAGCAAGAGATTTTATACCTTTTTAGTTGAACCAGAAATAAGCACAGTACCCATGCTGTTCAATCCCAAACTGTAGACTGAGTCTTTTTGCCCATTTAATGAGGAAGCTGCGGTAACAATAAACCATGCACTGATTAATATACAGCTGTATTGGTAAAAATAATACCATCTTATATTGCATGTAACTAGATTGTATAACATCTATAAAGAACAATAAATAAACTTTTTTCACTCAAGAACAAAATTAGAATGTTTGTGGTATTTTCCACATGACATTGGTGCATAAGCTTCAGTCACAGAAAACACATACATTTGTACCACCACTACTGTACATGTATGTACATGTATTATGTTCATATCTGGTCAAAACAAAAGTCAGTGATTCCCTTAATATGTTTCTACATCCTCGTAATTATAACTGCCCTGTTTTTATGACCACTGACTAATTAGACATAGGGGAGGACAGTAAGTTCTGTAAATAATTATTATTAGTTTAAGAATACAGGTAGATCAGCATCAACAAACTACATGTGACTCTTCTTGTAAATCAAAGTAAAAATAATTAATAGTCATTGTTTCATGGCATAAGTCTATGAGAACATGACGAAATTGCCTTAACACACATAATTTATTAATATTTTAAGCTATACAGTTGGCAGATTATAACATGTGTACCAGTTTTTATTGTCAATTATGAAATATTCTGCACTTATTGATGTCTGAAAGACTTTGTGGCATTTTGCCTGATTTGGGCTGTGAAAATCCATATGCTGGCATGCAAAGAATTTATTTACCTCTAAACAAGTAAAGCATAATAGAATTTTCATATGTCGTGTATACAGTCAATGTATTTAGCAAAACCAAATTTCCTATCAAAAGTCAGCGACTGGACTAGAAAAAAGTGACAACTGCCCACATAAACAGGTATCCATATAGCACAGAAGCTGGTCAAATTCAGAAAGTCTGACAATATGAGGTCATTCCACTGAGACTAATATCAAAGTGTACCAATAGGCATGTACTTTTGCATAATATGATCGATCTGGGGTTCACTGAAATTAAATCACTTCAGTCACCCCCTCTAAATACAGGATTGTCTCAGTGTACGAGTCTCTTATTCAACCTCATACTACAGTCGAACCTCGATTATCCGTACTATTTGATTATCCGGACTTTTTTCTCTGGTCCCAATTTTTTCATGAACATTAATTACTTGTGATCTTGAAAACTCCAAGTCGCAAAAAGCCCAATAATCCTTTCAAAAGACTGTTGAAACAGTGTAAATTAAACTGAAAGTTTTTATTAATTTTGTAAATACATACAGGCTGTGTAGATTTCACAATTAAAATGAGGTTTTCTTTGTTGTATACCTTTTGTTTACATTTCTATCTCATTAATATTCATGTTTTCGATTATCCGGACTCTCGATTATCCAGACTATTTACCGAGGTCCCAACGAGTCTGGATAATCGAGGTTCGACTGTACTTCAATTCTAATACGTAAAAGGAAAACAAATAAAATCATTTTATCATTTTGGGAAAAAATGTAACTTACTTGTGACTGTGTTATTTGTGGCTGTAAGAGCTGTTAAAGTGTTCACATCCCAAAGGAAAATTTGTCTGTCCAATCCACCAGAAGCTACCATTTCCCTGCTACTAGCATAAGCCAGTGCCTTTACATAGTCCTTATGGGTGCGGAGTGTCGACATGCAGAAGCTACGTGCTGAGTCCCAGACTTTGACCGTTGTATCAGACGATGCTGACAATACTGAGGGTACAAATTTATACAAATATAGATCATAAAGGTTAATCTGGAGTGTCCGTAATAAAGAGGTTAGGTTTGTATGAATTTGCTCCCAAGGGCCGAGATTTAGTGTCCGTTGTCCATATTAAGGAGGGTCCGTATTATGGAGGATTTTTTTAGAGGAAATGTATGTGAATTTTGTTGGTACAGGAGAAACTGTCCGTATTAGAGAGGTGTCCGTATGGAGTAGCCTCCCCGCAGACGTCCTTTGGGGTTTGTTCATCATGCATTGATTTCTCCCACACGGACATCTGCTAAACACAGCCGACATTTGCGTTCACCAATCACATGCCGTTTAAGGATTTTTGTAAAACGTAACCCGAGCCGCTTGTTCAGATACGCATGATTGGTGAGGCTTTTGATTGGGTGTACGAAAAATTTGTAATTGATAAATACAGAGTTAAACAAGTATCAGAGAGAAGCTATCCTGCAAATTCTATGGAGAAGACCGGTGAGTTCATAAATTTGCCGAAGGGATTTGGCAAATCCCTTATCTATCAAGCTTTGCCGCTTGTTTGCGACACAGTGCGTGGAACTACTAGACATGTTGTTGTTGTTGTTTCGCCCCTGGTAAATCTTTTGAAAGATAAAGCTACAAAGCTGACAAATACTGGTATTCCTGCTGTAACGCTCAGTGATATTAGCGAAGAGAATATGGTTGTCGAGAGAGGGGCTTTCTCTGTTGTTTACGGAAGCCCAGAAGCTTGGTTGAAGATTGATCTGTGGAGGAAATGTTAGCGAGTAACTTGTACAGTTAGTATATTGTCCTTGGTCCGCGACTTTTCCGAGCTGCAGTATGATTAAATATTTCGTTGAGAAATAAAATACGGTGAAAAACAAAAAGGTCCAATGATTTATTGATTATAAGCATTCTTTCTTTCTTTGAAGGAGCGACATTTAAGTTTGTTGACAGGTAGGTTAATTTGTCATTCTAGCTTGAAGTTTGGACTTCGGCGGCACTGTGGTCATGTTTACTTAGCTTGTGAATAAATCTTTTTCTGTCATTCGAGGCACATTGCTATAGACTTCGAATTTTTTGTTTTACTGACTCTTGGAAAAATATAACCAAATTTTGCATATTGGTGCTTGGTCCACGACCCATGACATTCATGGTATTACATTTCACATTCCTAAATTACGGCTGCAAAGAAAACAAAAAAAATCGCTTCTTACAACTTTCTTCAGAGTCTCATCCATGCATAGGCATGGAATAAATATTTCTCTAAAAAAGCGAGAAATAATTCGTAGATGCCGTTTCAGTTGTATCACAGCTTGTTATTGGCTGATCATGACACAATAACTAACCACTTATTGGCTTATTCAAACAAACAAGAACGTAAATGTGGCTGTGTTTAGCAGAAGTCCGTGGGGGAGAAATGAATGCATGACGAAAAAACCCCAAAGAACGTCTGCGAGGAGGCTACGTATGGAGAGGTACATACATACATACATACATACATACATATGAAACAAGCCTGTAGCAATAAAACGATGAATCACTCCTGAAGTCCTGAACTACATTTAAAGAATATACTATGCTCCTCTAAGAGTTGAGCGCTTTTTGAAATCCATTCACCGCAAGGATATAGAATTTACATACATACATATATTTTTAAAGAGGCAGGTCAGAGTCTGGCAACCCAAAGGGCTGGTGTGGACCTGCCATAAAATATATACCTAAAACTAGATTCGACTGTATTTACTTTTCTTACTTATTCTGCCACTGCAGCAAAGAACTATATCATTCACCCAGTCCGTGTGGTGCTCCAAAGATGCCATATAACAGTTCTACAGGGAGAAAACAAACATTCCATCACGCAAAAAGTCTTATATTCTTAACTGTACGTAAGTTTACGACGGATGGAAACCATAATATAGCGCAAAAGCCAGAAGCTAAATTCTTGGAATAGTCTGGAGTAACAAGCCTATACGACCCCATCAAAGGCGTTAAAGGATTATATCAGAGCCTTAAACTAAAAGAGTACTGTGTGCTGTAGACATATCGACTAAAATAATGCTTTCTTTAATGGAAAGAAGTATAGTTTGTAAGCTTACAAAATAATTCAGTATTAAAACACAACTTCAATTCAGCGAAAAATATTTAGAAAAGAATGCCCTCGTTTGAAAATTTAATCATAATAATTATAATTATTTCTTGTTGCTGACAAAAAACTAAGAGAAATTTCATAATACCTTTTGCTCTGCATTTGTGTTCCAACATCGAATTATAGAATCACGACCCGCCGAATACAAACGCCCTGTTTTTTTGTCTAACTGAGGTGCATTCACTCCTGATCGGTGAAGAGATTCTTGTTTGTCCCTTATGGTGAAAGATACTGTGACTTTTCTTCTCGGCATTGTATGATTGTGTGGATGAGCACGCGAATGACCTGAACAAGGTCGAACTTCAGCCGCCATCTTGCATTTCTCGGTAGATACCTCATATATGATTTCTATAGTGTACCGATATATATTCTTACTTACTCTTTCTTCTAGTGTACCGAGGTACTTGGTTTACTTAGGTACTTGGTTTGCTTCAGTGTCTTTGCCTACTTGTATGTCTTGGCTTGCTTGGGTGTCTTGGCCTACTTCAGTAACTTGGCGTGCTTGGGTGTCTTGGCCTACTTCACTAACTTGGCGTGCTTGAGTGTTTTGGCTTACTTCAGTAACTTGGCGTGCTTGGGTGTCTTGGCCTACTCAGTTACTTGGCGTGCTTGGGTGTCTTGGACTACTTCAGTCACTTGCTGTGCTTGAGTGTCTTGGCCTACTTCAGTTACTTGGCGTGCTTGGGTGTCTTGGCCTACTTCAGTTAGTTGGCGTGCTTGGGTGTCTTGGCCTACTTCAGTAACTTGGCGTGCTTGGGTGTCTTGGCCTACTTCAGTTACTTGGCGTGCTTGAGTGTCTTGACCTAATTCAGTCACTCTCTGTGCTTGAGCGTCTTGACCTACTTCAGTTACTTTGCGTTCTTAAGTATCTTGGCTTACTTTTGTGTCTTGGCCTACATAAAAGCAGGATTCTGAGAACAAGACCGGTCATGCAAGACAAAGGCAACCAATCGATCGATATTTAAGTCAGTACTTATGTAGTATGATATCAATTATTATTATTATTTTTAAACTGTCATTATTTTAGTTTAGTGCTGTACATATATATATCTTTTTATTTCATAGTGTCCCCAGTTAGCAAAAGTACCTAACACTTAAATAAAGTTTATTATTATAATAATAATTATTATTACTGACCAGTTTCTCTGGATCAGATTCCACTTAAACTTGAAAGGGAGGGGATAAAAGGAAAAGAAGATGGCGAGAGGGGTAACAAGCGATTAGTCGAGGGAGGCAATTGTCTTAAATATTTCCATCAAAGGGGGCGATTATTCGAGGGACGGCTATTATTAGAGGAAATACGGTGCACACATTAAATTATTCTCGAGTGTAGTTCAAGCCAAGACACTCAAGCAACCCAAGACACACAAGTAAGCCAAGTACCTGAAGCGGGATAAATAACTAAAGTAGGCGAGGACACAAAAGTAAGCCAAGACGCTTAAGAACGCCAAGTAACTGAAGTAGGCCAAGAGATGAAAGCAAGCCAAGACGCTCAAGCAACTGAAGTAGGCCAAGTACCTCAAATACGTCGAGTAACTAAAGTAGGCAAAGACATTCTAGCACACCAAGCAACTGAAGTAGAGTAAGACATTCAAGCGCGTAAAGTAAGTGAAGTAGGCCAAAACATTTAAGTAAGCCAAGTAACTCAAGCACGCCAAGTTACTGAAGTTACTAAAGTAGGCCAAGACACCCAAGCACGCCAAGTTACTAAAGTAGGCCAAGACACTCAAGCACGCCAAGTAACTGAAGTAGGCCAAGACACTCAAGCAGGCCAAGTTACTAAAGTAGGCCAAGGCAACCAAGCACGCCAAGTTACTAAAGTAGGCCAAGATACTCAAGCACGCCAAGTACCTCACGCACGCCAAGTACCTCAAGCACGCCAAGTTACTAAAGTAGGCCAAGGCAACCAAGCACACCAAGTTACTAAAGTAGGCCAAGACACTCAAGCACGCCAAGTTACTGAAGTTACTAAAGTAGACCAAGACACCCAAGCATGCCAAGTTACTAAAGTAGGCCAAGACACTCAAGCACGCCAAGTAACTGAAGTAGGCCAAGACACTCAAGCACGCCAAGTCACTAAAGTAGACCAAGACACTCAAGCACGCCAAGTTACTAAAGTAGACCAAGACACTCAAGCACGCCAAGTTACTAAAGTAGACCAAGACACTCAAGCACGCCAAGTTAGTGAAGTAGGCCAAGACACCCAAGCACGCCAAGTTACTAAAGTAGACCAAGACACCCAAGCACCCCAAGTTACTGAAGTAGGCCGAGACACTCAAGCACGCCAAGTTACTGAAGTAGGCCAAGACACCCAAGCACGCCAAGTTACTACAGTAGGCCAAGACACCCAAGCACGCCAAGTTACTACAGTAGGCCAACACACCCAAGCACGCCAAGTTACTGAAGTAGGCCAAGACACTCAAGCACGCCAAGTTACTAAAGTAGACCAAGACACTTGAGCACGCCAAGTTACTAAAGTAGGCCAAGACACTCAAGCACGCCAAGTAACTGAAGTAGGCCAAGACACTCAAGCACGCCAAGTTACTAAAGTAGACCAAGACACTCAAGCACACCAAGTTACTAAAGTAGACCAAGACACTCAAGCACGCCAAGTTAGTGAAGTAGGCCAAGACACCCAAGCACGCCAAGTTACTGAAGTAGGTCAAGTAGGCCAACACACCCAAGCACGCCAAGTTACTAAAGTAGGCCAAGACACTCAAGCACGCCAAGTAACTGAAGTAGGCCAAGACACTCAAGCACGCCAAGTTACTAAAGTAGACCAAGACACTCAAGCACGCCAAGTTAGTGAAGTAGGCCAAGACACCCAAGCACGCCAAGTTACTAAAGTAGACCAAGACACCCAAGCACGCCAAGTTACTGAAGTAGGTCAAGTAGGTCAAGATACTCAAGCAAGCCAAGACATACAAGAAGACAAAGACACTGAAGGAAACCAAATACCTAAGTAACCCAAGTACCAAGTAAGAATGAATGTATATATCGGTACACTATAGGAATCATATATGAAGTATCTACCACAGGGATGGCCGAATGGGGGCAAAAATAAAAGCCAAAAAAATCCCTGGACCAAAATTTAACCCAAAAATGATCCCATGAAAAATTTATTCGCGGAACTACACGGCCGGAATACGTGGGAACTATCACGAATCTTCAGATGTTTTCAATATCCAAAAAATCCCTACTTAAATCAAGCTACACAAGAAAATCGGCCTAGCTTAGTGCCCATGCACCTTTAGCCTCCCCGCAGACGTCCTGTGGGGTTTGTTTTTGTTCGTCACGCATTCATTTCCCCCTCTCCGTGGGGAGAAATGAATGCGTGGCGAACGAAACAAACCCACAGGACGTCAGCGGGGAGGCTAATGCACCTTAGGGATCCAGTTGCTCGAAAGGTGGATAGCGCTATCCATCGGATAAATCTCTATCCACTCGATAGTTCAATTAGTTTTCCTAATACTTATCCACTGGATAGTGATTTATCCGGTGGATAGCGCTATCCATCTTTTGAACAACGGGGGCCTGATGAATTATAATCCACTTACTACCTCGTCGCTTTTTCTGTTTTATTTGAATTGGTAGACTGCAAAACAGTCGGTTTTTTCTCAAAGTCAGTGAAGAAGTCGGTAAAGCGTGGGGGAGAGTCTTACGCGCGTTGGCTGTCTCAGCCTCATTCCAGACCTTTTGTTTGACTGCTTCTGCGTACTTGAATACGCAAAAATACGGACTTTTATTGTAGCCTATTGAACTGGCGGCATTTTATGCATTTGGTAAGACGTGGGTAAAAAGTGAGTTTATCGACGCTTCAGTCGGAGAAAAAACGGATACAAGAGTTAAAAAAGAAGACCGCCTGGATAGATGTTTATGTTAGAAATAGCCTGAGACCAGTCCTTTATAAGAGAAAAAGGGGTGAATAACATCGGTTGACTCGCCGAATTTTTTTTCGTCTTACAGTCAAACCAGGTCAAGCGTACCCCCCAAGAATACATTAATAAATTTATTATTCAAAAGTTGAATCCGTTGCTAGTTGTAGATTTCAGATTGATCTGTGCAGTCTTGCATGTGTAATGAGCCGTGAATTCACACGCGAGGCAGTTATGAAATTTCTACCAGCTCCGTTTTCCTGAATTTGATGTAAATGTCGTCTAAGAATCTTAATCCATTCAAAGATTTTCAATCTGACCAAATACAGAGAAGTTCTCGTAAAATATTTACTGCTCATTACGCATGCAGAAATGCCGCTTTGAATTTGACACCAGTTACGGGAACGACTAACGGATTCATTTTTCAAATAATCAATTCATTAATAGAATCTTGGGGGGTACGCTTGACCTGTTTTGACTGTATTTATTCGTCTTTTTCCCTACACAGGATCCTAATCCACGTTAGTCTGTGGTAGATTTCTGGGAACTTCTTAGTGGGTGTTTACATGACACCGGGGCGACTTTCGCGCCGCGGCGAGTTCACTCCGGTTCCCTCTCATGGCTCTACATTTGTTTACATAATACCACCACAAAAAGTCATGCCGGCGCGAGTCGCCCCGGCGTGAGTTCACTCCAGTTGTCGCACCGGGGCGAGAATTTCATTCCGGTACGAAATCTCGCAACGGTATCATGTAAACACGAAACCACCCGTTTCGGTGTGAAATCGGTCTGCCAGTAGACTGGAACGGGTAGCGCATGCGTAATGTTCGCGATTTTGAATCATACGTGCATTTTATCAACATGAAGTGTACCTTCAAATAACGACATGTGAAATAACCCAGTCATCATGTAAACGCCATACGAAATCAAAAAGTCATGTCGGTATGAAACTCGCGCCGGTGCGAGGTTTCTCATGTAAACATCCCCTTACAAATAAACTGGAAAAGCACGAGACAAATAACTTGTGATTTTGATTTTTACTTAATTACACTCAAATAAAACAAAAACTCCATGATGTGTTAACTTACAGCCAAGCAGTGTTTGCTGGTGAAGTCTTAGTTTTTCTTTCTTTTCTACGACACACTATCTTAAATAGTTTACACTATATGAAATAAATAGGTATTGGGACCCGCCCTGCAACAAAATCGTAACACTATGTAGGCCATATATGAAATCCATTTTGTTCATACGTACGTACAAAATGCCCGCTTATTTCGGTACACGCTCTATTCGCTACCACACGAACGTACGTGAATTTTGTATGGCTCCTGTGTATAGACATTTTACAAGTAAATTTGGCTAAAAAATATACCAGATTCGTCTATGTGTCACAGAAACGCAACTGTCGAGTTAAGACGGAGTTAATATATTATACAGGGGCGTAGCCAGGATTTTTCAAAGGGGGGGTCACAGAGGCTACTCACCAGATCACCATCCGGGGATCGCCGACTACAAGAGCCGTTGACGAACATACTTTACAAAAAAAGAAATTTTAAAAAGTGGGCTTTTCAACAATGGCTTTTACGGCCAAGATATTGTCATAGCGTTTTCGCCACCTGAATATTGTAGGTTGTTTGCTCAAAAGAAGGCCTACCAAGGGGGGGTCACAGACACCCCAGGACCCCCCCTAGCTACGCCCCTGTTATAAGTCCAAGAAAACAGCCGACATTTCACGACACCGAATGACGGGGAAATCGTCATTTTTGTATCGGGCTGTTTTATCAGGCTAGATATTATAGTATGCATCAATTTAAACAGGGGCACCCAACGAGAATATAGTTCAAAACCACTTAAACATAGCATTGTTAAACGCATTTTAGTATTTAAACGGTAGATATAGGCATATTTTTATCCCCGAAAAATTTTTTATCTGTTCGGATTTCCTAGCTGAAAGTCTGGTGATCCGAACATTATAGGGATCAAAAATTACCTTTTCGAAAATTTCAGCCAGAAAAAAGGCTCCCGAAAATTCTAGGTAACCTTTTCAGGGTAAAAATCCGTTAAAAATGGGCAATTATACCATTTTATAGGTGTTCGAAAATCCTAGGAGAGGCAGGCAAGCAAGAAATTTTACAAGAAATGTTCCGAAAATTCTAGATCTCAAATCGTCTTCCGAACAGATATTTTCCGAAAATTGTCGTTGGGTGCCCCCCATTTAAAGATAAAGAGTCATAACAATACCACTTATCCTAAAACTCTTCAGACTATACCTACGAAAAGCGTAATAATAAACGCTGGCTTTTTAAATTTCTACGCCAATGACAAAAGTAAAAAGAGAACTGTTACGATATTTTTGAATGGAAATGCTACAGTGTGACCCACACTTACAATGTATTATACAACTACTGCACGTCATAAACATACCCAATACACAGTTTAGAAATCCAGGCGACGTGACTTACCTGAATTAAACTGTTCTTCCTGGTACTACTGACATAAACAAAAAGGAAATGTCAGCCTTTCAAGTTCATTTGTAAATTATCGTTGAGCATGTTGGGTATACAAGAAAAAAACATAAACTACACTTTTGACTGATGAAAAACCTTTTACTGCTTGCCAGAAAACTCTCCATTTGGAAAATCGCAACGGGCAAAAGATCACCTCAGAGCCGCACAATGTAGCTGGACGGAAGTTCTATTTGGATCGCCACGCGAGAGCAGTGCACAATCCTCATGATGACCAAAGGATTTTATCCACAGACTCAAAGACCTCAAACGTTAAACAATTTTTACTAAATAAATACAGTCTAACCTCTCCTTACGGACACCTCTCTATTACAGACAGTTCGTTTGGTCCCAGAAATGCCAAAAATCATACATTCCCTACCTCTATACTACGGACACCTCTGTAAAGCGGACACTTGGTTCTGTCCCTTTGGTGTCCGTATTAAAGAGGTTTGACTGTAGTACCACGTGAAAGTACTGCTTAAGAGGTTTGTTTCGAATGGTCACACTGCAGTATTTGCCAAGGGCTCGAAATTGCAGGGGGGCCAACGACGGTTTCCTCCTAAATAAATCAAAAACACTTCTTGGGCTATCCAGAGTACTTTTAGATCCCCAGAAATGCATTCTAAGCGGCGCTATAAAATTTGTATCTGTTCGGTCATCCTAGGGGAACTTGAGTCTTACAAGAGATTCAGTAGTATTTTCCCGAAAATGTTAGATGCAATTTAACATACATTTGTTACAGGGAAGAGAATTTTTCTGATTCCTCTTTCCATCACATTTTTGAATGCCAAAATTTTAGGTTTCCTTTTTTCTACGAAAATAGCCTAACCTGGGGAATGAAATTTGGAAAAATTAAACTTCAGAAAATCTTGGGCAATTTATTAGATGAGTTCGAAATTTGCACATGAATGGAACGGTCATCTAGAAATTTTTAGCTGTCCTCAAGTATAGAAAATTCTAGGCAATATTTGCTTCTCCGAAAGATATTTTACAGAAAACAGTCGTCGGGTGCCCCTGAAATTGCGACTGATACGGTCGCCAGTGCAACCAACATTTTCTCTTTGGCGACTAAAAATTCTGGTTTACTTAGTCGCCACTTTGGCTACCAGATTTCTCTATGATTTAGAATTAAATTAAACGAGTTAAGTTAAAACAAGCATTTATCTTATCTTGCTTTGCTTTTGTCAGAAAAAAATGTGCCAAATCGCATAAACAAAGCCAGTTTACCTCCAAATTTATACCAACAATTCTCTATCTGTCTGGCGACTATATTTCTCCAGTTGGTCGCCAAAAGGCGACCTGAGGATTTTTTTAATTTTGAGCCCCGATTTGGTCTGAAGACTCGGAAGACATACCCACCTTCCAAGACTCCATAATTCAATCTGCGAGTGAGATAAAGCCGGGTTAATATGTGCAAATAAAAAAAAATTAAAAACAGACCAGCTAAAGCAACTGACACTCTATTATGCATACAAGTTACTAAAGCAAGTCCCATCTATTTTACTATGGCAGTTTTGTTTAAACTGGCATAACCCCAGGCACATCCTCAGTGACTCCGCCTTCAGATGCCATTGATGGAGGGGCATTTCCTGTTTGAGTACTGTATGAATATGGTGGAGGTCTCTCTTCACTCTTCATTGCTTGCTATTAAAAATGGAGTTATAAATCACATCAGAATACATTCAAACATGACAATGACAAGCAAGACAAGGTTAATTACATCCACATCAAACCAAGTCACCCATGACTGGCAAGAATGCTTATAAATCTGTGGATAGTGCAACAAGAACCCTGAATGTGATGTATCTCGCGTACTTTTAAATGCAAACATTAAAAGAAACAAGATTCCCCCCGTAAGATGAAGACCTGAATTACAAACCAACTGCATCTGCATATGGTCAGCGGAAGGCACTAGAGCATGCTCATAGTGGAATTTGCTTTAACCAATCAGCGGTTTTTCTGCCCTGCCATATCCGCTGATGCTTTGCTTTCAAAATGGCGGTAAACTCAACGGGCTAAGTGACGTCTGCAATGCAAGTCTCTCTATTTTGTCACTTAATTTGAGGCTAGTAAAGGTCAAAGAAGAAAAGAGTTTCTTTACCATGACTACTGGGGATTACTTACAATAAAACTTGCCAGCATTTTGTGCATTGTTTTTTTTCACATACATGTACAGTTCTTATATGGTGTCAAATTAATTTGTTTGATTTGTATGCTCCCTTATTTTTATGCATATTCTAAACAATTTTTTTCTGAAATGTAAAAATCGTGAAACTAAGTTACAATAAGGTGGTAGGAGTTAGCACAAAAAAGTTTCGTATGAAACCCAATATCAACATACTACTGATTCTCCACAATGATTTCTATACATTTCATTAAATAATATATAATTATTAGTTGAGAGACTTTTTTGAGAGCATTTTGCAACAGTAATCATTAATTCCCACATCCGCTTTCTCTCTTGATTATGTTTTGCTATTGTTAGAAGAGACTTGTTATTGGTCAATTTTAGGATTCATTTTTTATTTTTATTTTTTATTTTCGAAATACTTGCTCTCCATCGATGAGATGATTCTTAGCAAGAGGTCAGTGGCCTTACAAATAATATTAAGAAATAATAACAATAAAATACAAACAATCAAAACATGTCTAGCTTAGCTCGGAAAGAATTTACACTTTGTTCCTCAACAACATTCAGGGGTAGGCTATTCCAGTCCCTGATAGTATTAGGAAAAAAAGAAAACAGATGATAATTTGTTTTAGATGCCGGGACTTTGTATGAGAATTTGTGCATGTGCCTGCTAGAGCGACCAGCAGGCTCCAAATACTTCTGATGGTCTATCTCAACTAGGTTATAGTGCATTTTATATAGCATTGTTAGCCTTGCTTTCCTCCTACACAATTCTAAAGTTTCCCAATCAAGTTGTTCCAACATTTCTTTGACACTAGCAGTTCTTTCATTTATTATTAAGGGATAAAAATAACAAGTGTGTTACCGGAGCTCCTCCCTGGCATGGAGCAGTAGCCCCAGCATAGGACATGGGGGCTGTACCAGGATATGGGTTTGCTCCAGCTGGAACTGCTCCTCCTGGCATGGCCCCCGCTGGTACAGCCCAATAACCTGCAGGCTGCTGAACAATAGGCTATAAGATAAGACAAAAACAACTAAGGACCTGGATTAATCTCTTAACAAGATAAGGTCCTACTTGCTCAAACGAAGGATCATGCTATCCACTGGATAAATCGCTATCCAGTGGACAAGTATTAAGGAAATCATGAAATGAAGGATGATCAGTGCAGTTATATAACGAAACTTTTGCAGTTGTGAAAAGAAACCCTGAAAAAAAAAACCCAGGCTTGTACGGGATTCCAACCCCTGACCTCTGCGATAACGGTATCGCCAACAATCAGAATCAAATCCGAACTTCCAGTTAGTAACTAAACCATCCCAGATGGACAGTCCACAAGAAGTTTTACAGTGGTGATTGATTAATACAGTCTATCATTTATTAGTGAAGAAAAATCAGGGGAGAGTGGGGGGGGGGGCTTATTACAAAGTAACTTTCTTCCCCTGAAAAAGGGGGGGGGGCATTTAGAGGAAGGGGTTATTTGAGAGGGGGGCTTTGTAAAGGATTTACGGCATGCCAATTGTGTGTCCTGAATTGCCATGGAACTTGACAAATTACTTGTGATTAGCAAAATCACAGCTTTGCATAAAAAAATGCCTCCCATCCCATCCCACGCCATCCATTTCAATCTTCTTCATGTTTGTCCATCTGTTCCTCCTATTATATTTGCTGTGTTATTTACACCTTCTTTTCTTGATATGAGTAGTTATTTTGTGTTTCACTCAGTTTGTTGGTGGTGACACAGCTCCTTTAACATAGAGCATTAGTTACCTGTGGAGGTATGACAAATGTTTGCTGTCCTGCCATTGAGTAACCATGAGAAACAGTTGCCACAGCACCGCTTGGTTGAATAACCACAACACCAGATTGGCCCCCTGGGTACATTTGCTGAGGTCCAACATACATCACTTGCTGGTTGGTAACCTACATTAAATTTATAATAACAAAAGTGTAATTATTGATTGATAATTATTTGTAATATAGGGTGCAATACGGTCAGGGTAAAGCTGCACACAACACGGTTACCCTATTTATTAGATTAAGCACCCTCAGCGCTTATAAAACTTTTGGACCCTTAGAGTGGGCACTTTTTTGAGGTGGGTGCTTATACGAGGCTGGGTGCTTATAAAATTGCCATCATTTTCAGCAAGTACATGTAGTAAGTTTCTTTTGCAACAAAACAATAAATTATTTGACAATAAAATGTAAAGATGTACATATCAAAGTCGCATTTCAACTGTTCAGTAAACGTTTCTTTACAATACTTAAAAACTCGGTCTTGGGGAAAGTACTTTTAGGAGCATTTTTTCAATTTACATCTCATTTTTCAGTAAGGTCAACTTTTTTGGGGTGGGAGTGGGGGTGGATACTTATTGCAGGCTGGGCGCTTAATCCAATAATAAGGTAATTCGAGGCATGAAAAGTCCTACATTATTGGAGAATTTCTACCTCCCCCAGTGGACAGGAAGCCAGTCCATTGCCGGGTAACCCCAACAGTATATTACTTGTATGTATTTATACACTTGTGTGAAGAGAGATAAAGAGAGCAAAGCTTTTTGTCTAAGGGGCCAAGAACTCCAGATATGTAGATCAAGGTGTTAACCACTCTGCCACCACGCCCCCTCAGGAAGAATTACGATATGCATTTTTTGAATTTTAAATATTTTCCTTGTGTTGTGCTTACTCAAGGGAAGCACTTAAATATTTATTGGTAAGGATTTTTTTATACTTCTTTTGTGGGCTAACAGAACTATGAAGTCTTTCTTTTTGTTTGTTTTAAAAATAAATAAATTTAAAACTGATATACAGTTGAATTGCTGTGAGCCACTGAGACCCAAATGGTGGAAGCTTATCCAAGTTTCAGTAGCTAATGAAAAACCTACATGCATTTTATTCTCAATATTACATTAGGTTCCTTGTAAGACTCTCAAAAGTAGATCTGCTTACTTAAACCACATAATTATGGAACACATTTTAGGGATTTTAGACAAGCTGCATGGCTGAGTGGTTAGAGTTCTGGGAGAGCAAGGGTGGCGCAGTAGTGAGAGCACTCGCCTTCCACCAATGTGGCCTAGGTTTGAATCCTGGCGTCGATGCCATATTATGTGGGTTGAGTTTGTTGTTGGTTTTCTCCCTTGCATGAGAGGGTTTTGTCCAGGCACTCCAGTTTTCTCCACTCCTTTTAAACCAACACTTTCAAATTCCAATTAAATCTGGAGTGCATGGCCATGTTTCAATGAGTTCTTAACAACTCCTAAGTGCTCAGTGGGTAAGCAAATTACAATTTACACTTTTTTTGGCCTTGTTATCGGGAGACCCCTAGTTCAATCCCCATCCTAACTGCTCGCTGGATTTGTTCTTGGTAGCTATATGAGACAGTGAAGATCCTTGGCAATGCTTGTAAAATAGCCAACTAATTCGCCTCCTATCAGTTGGGGTTCTTTACCTTACAATGTAGCCTGACAAACAGCTGGCATTTGGCGACACTACCAGTGACTGGTTTCCCCACCAAATGATGTCTGAGAAACGAGCGCAGAAATTCCATACTGACAACCCATCACTACTCAGATCTGGGTAGTGCCTCTGATTGGTTGTGCCGAATGGGAAATTTGATTCAACCAATCAGAAGCACTACCCAGATCTGGGTAGTGCAGTGCTTGATTTTCAGAAAAAAAAAATCTTGGTACCAGCTGGCTCCCAACTTTTAATTTTTGGTCGCCAGAACAAGTATTCTAGACGCCAAAAATATATTTAAGAATTAATGGCATACAATAAACTTAACATCTTTTACTTAGCCCTAACAGGGAAAAAATACTTTATCTTTAGACTTCCTTATGAACTTTGTTTTGAACGGTTTTCGCTCGAGGCTCGATTACCAGCCAGTGTTCAGGAAAATGAGCCCACTCTCAAGAGTAAATCTCCTCAAACAGGTATTGAAATGGAATACACATTTAGATAAGCAAACTTTACGAATTACAAAAAACTTATTTGTTTTGTGTACCATGTATTTGCATGTTCAGCGATGAACATCGATGAAACTTGATCTATTTCATTGCCTAGCACGTGATCGAAAGTCTCCAGAAAGTGGAAATGTCGCTAATGTTTTTGGGCAAAGTCTGTTCGACAAACAGCATGACTTCAATGGTACTTCATTAGAAGTCAATAAAATACGTACGGCAGAGCTTTTATTTGAGTCATCACACTTAACAGAAACTTGCATAAACTTGTTTACAAGAAGCTCGAGAAATAAGCGCCATTCTTTCTCAATTAGCTTAAATTCGTATTAAACTAATCTGCTATCGAGGCCGCAATCGAGATACATATTTGACATAAAGAAATTATTTTTAATCGATCCACTAAAAGTCATTCCCGGAGAAACACGGGACAATCGATCTGTTGAGAATTGCAATTGATTTGCCTGAAAGTCGATAAGACTTCCGTCGAATTCATCACTAGTGATTTTCGCAATCCTCTCTCAAGTAAAAGTCAAACATTAGACAGACCAACCGTTAGATCATTAGAATAATCCGTTAGAGTGTTCAAAGAAATCGTTAAAGCGTTTATACAAACCGTTAGAGCTTTTGGGCAAAATGTTAGAGCATCAGAAAAACCATTAGCTATCTGTTAGTTTTGTGAAGGAAACAAGTTGGCACACAGGTCGCAACATCGTTCCCTGTAGTGACGCGTCATTAGTATGAAATCTCTACGCTTGTTTCTCAGATGTCATTTAGCAGGGAAACCAGTGGTAGTGTTGCCAAATGTCGGCTGTTTTCTCAGGCTACTTGCTATGTTTAAATTGAATTATTTGCTTCATTATCCAAGAAAAATACCAAAAAGGGAGTGAATAATTATTAAGCATTTAATTCAAATTAACACAGTAATGAGTACAAGAAGGATAAACCAAATGAGGATCATGCTACTTACTGTGCCCACAGCAGGAGCTCCACAGCACACTGCATTACAGCAATAGATGGACGAAGCAAGGGCAACAAAGAAAACCACAATGGAATAAATCAATTGGCAAGAACCCAACCCTGCACCAACTGAGGCTTCATACCGCTTTGATTTTGAGAAACAGAATTTACCATCATCATAATGATAGTGGCCATAATAATTATAATAATTTTTCTGGCAGCGCATGATATGGGAGAATTGCCCAAGAGCAACGCAGTAGCAGATGAACATGATTCCAGCAATGACACAGGCAGTGATGGAGAATCCCATGAAACATCCAATCTGTTGAAAAATGCAGATTTAAGTCAGAATGAAAAGTCTCTATCAGTAATCCAGAATGGTAACAATATGTGACACCCACATTCGCCACTTTAGAAACAAGAAGAAACTGGGTTGAGTTAACTTTTATGGTGGATGGTTACTAGGGACAGTGGAAAAACTGGCTAATAGCTGACCAGCACGTCCCCAGTTAAGCTTAATTATGATAAGAAAGTTTATGAAAAACCACATGGAATAACTTGTAAGTTAAGTCACATGTGGTTTTATTACCCTGGGTACCAGAGGTTTTCTTGCACATATGTTTCACCTCCAAATCTACCTGCTTGGGTGTAGTAATCGACCACAACTTGAACTGGAAACCTTAAATTAAAATGCTCCACTCCAAATTTTGAGGAAAACTTAAATTCCTAAAGTCTATGAAAGGACTGCCTACCTGTGTTCTTGAAGAAATCTATTACAAAGGCATTGTTCCAAGCATAACTTACTGCATTGCCATATGGGGATCCTGTTCATTGTCTTTATTCAATGACCTAGAGCATTTACACATAAAAGCTGCAAAACTAATCCATAAACTCCCCAGTGGGACTCCTGATTGGCTAAATGGCAGCCACTGAGTTACATCTACAAGCGGAGGCTCGCATCAATAATGTATCAGGTGCATAATGATATTCTACCGATTCAGCTTACGGCCCTACTTGGAACTCGCTCAAATGAGACTAGTTACAAATTAAGGCGCTCGAACGACTTTTCGCTAGTACGTTATCATAGTGAACTCGGAAGAAATAGCATAAGGTATAGAGGCCCTATAGTGTGGAATTCCATCCCAAAATTCATAAGAAACGTTACTTCTCTTCAGCTTTTTAAAGAAAAACTTAAACTAGCCTCAAAAACATTGGACCAAATACAGTTCGAGAAAGAGGCGTGCCTTGTTAGTCTCGCGTGCTTGAGCAACGCGAGACTCTTAAAATGCAGTCGTTTTTTTTTTTTTGTCGGACCTAGTTTGTAGGCCTCGCGTTCCTAGCGAAGACCGTGGAAACTGGGGATAAGAATCGTGACAACTTTGATTGTATGGAAATGATCTCGTGATGAGAATGCGGTTTATTTTCGGCGATGACTGAAATGACGCGTACAAGTTTGGCAATGATGTAATTATCCTCGAATGGAGGTCCTTGATTTTCGTGTAATTATGCACGACATGCAGGCACTTTAAAAAAAGAAAATATCCCCAAGCAGGATGAGAAAATATTATAGCTGGGAAATCCTCACGATTTTGTGGCTTTTTAAGGCGTTACGTTTCTCAGAATATTGTCGCAATTACAGGAAATGTACAGTTAAATAGATTCACTTTGTTTTATGTATTTAATTGACAGATTTTCGCAGTTGTTAAGATGTTAAGTCACGCTGCACTTCAAAAAATACTTGAGATATCAAGTATCCACTGTCACGTAATGTTTACGTGCGCACGTGTGTAGTGTGTTCGCAAATAAAATAAAGGCAATGTATGAAAGGCCGCACGTACAATTATGTAAGCGTAAAAGTAGAATCTCGCTTAATTTGACGTTTAATCTCAGTACTTTGTCATACCTCTATTTGATTTACGTGATTAAAATTAACGTGCGTTAACGTGCGGAGCCGAAAACGCATCAGTGGAAATCCACCCTAACGTGTCACGGATGAGTTTATACGGGTCTTGTAGCACTTTATGTCCACAGAATAGAAATCCCATATCGAGCTTTTCCGGAACGGGTTGGTCCAAGAATTCTATAGCTTGAAAGTGTTGATTATTTTGGAACAGCTGATCACTTCAGTGGTCGAAAAAAAAAGAATAATCTTAATGAGCAAAACTTCAAGGTCTACTGGAAAATCAGGATCGAGGATCGAGAAATCAGGGATCAAGGATTGGTTAAAAAGAACTTGAAAATAAAATAAATAAATAAATCGTGGATCAGTGGTGATGTGGGCCACAGACTGTAGATAAATTTCACAGAACATAACCTCGTTCTCTGTACTGAACACTAAATTCAAGTAAACTAATCCGAGTCTGTCTGAGTCAGTGATTGTTTTGACGAGAAAGAGAAATTTTCCTGGAAAATGAAACGCTTTATCCTGGTGATACTGTAATACAAGAAAAAACTTTAACAGTTTTTAATTTTTAAGTGTACATTTGCTTTCAGTACTCCTTATTTTTCTTGTAATTGTTGTATGCACGACCCCACCAGCAATGCTGATCTTTTTATCGTGCCGTAAACTACGGTTCTTAGCTACCCACCTACCTGTCTGTCTGTCTGTCTGTCTGTCTGTCTATCTATCTATCTATCTATCTATCTATCTATCTATCAAAAATAAATGCTGTGTACAACTCTAAACAATGTACTCTGAGACTGTACGGAGACATTAAAAGTAGATACTAAACAGCTATGGAAAATGTCATTACTTTCACGCGATATTGATATTTTATAAAACGGACAACAAATTCAGCAGGAATACGCGCAAACTGAATTAACTGTGTGTCGTATAAGGTTCTGTTAAACTTACACTTTTTTCCTGTGCTGAACATATACTGTAACGAGCCATTTCTTGGTCCAGTACAAAGAAGCTATGTATATTTATACTGACAGAGTCATGGGCCCCTGATACCGATAAAAATCATCGTTCAATTTTTCGAGTGTAAAATCCCTGAAAGAGTACTCCTCAATGGAGCAATATTAATGTGTAGAAGGTTTTCAAAGGCTTCACACTGGTTTGAGGCTGAGATGTGCGGCCTGTCTCTCCTTGCAATTTTTTCTACTTTTTGAGTATATATACATTATGACATACAACACTCGTTTTGTATTCCAAACGAAAAAGTACGTAGTATAACAGCCTCGGTTGCTTTACTCCAAGCACGAGAGACTCAACGCTACTAAGAGCGTTCTTGTTAAATGTAAGGATAGTGCATTTTTATATTTTTAAAACACTCTTTTTTATACTTAATTTTAATAGAAATGTAAATTTTAAGTCATCTTAGATTATCTTTTAGTAGTTCTTGAATCCTTTTATGAATTTCTGACAATTTTAGATTTTAGTTTTAGGTATATAATTTATGGCAGGTCCACACCCCTTTGGGTTGCCAGACTCCGACCAGCCTCATCAAAAATATATGTATGTATGTATGTATGTATGTATGTATGCAGCAGGATGATTCAGCCGACACATCTTTGGGTGAAGTCGCAAGATACACCTCTGGTACAGACTGATGCCATTAATTATTTTACCATCCCTGTTGAACTTTGAGTTTTTTTATTGTAAAACATTTGAACTAATCAGATCGAACATCTCCCACTGCACTGTGATCATATGGACTGGCATGTGAAGTAATGCCAGAAATGAGTTTTCAATTACAAACAAACAATACAGTAATACATGTAATTTTGACAAATTTTGATGTAAAATATAATAATATTATTAGCAACTTTGTAAGATTAAATTACAATCTTGTACTAGCATAAACAACAAAGTCTCCGCCATACCATTTCAGAATATTAAAGGCATTAATCAGACACAAAAAAAAATCATTGATTGCACACACAGTCCAGCAAAGTTGAAAATATTCAGCAGGAGAGTTGTAACAACAATGATATTCCATTCCCAGCCTGCAAGACCACCAGAACATCCTAGCTAATGCCCCCCAAAACTTAAACATATCAGTTATTTAATTGCCTTGCGCTTCACTTCTCTCTGTCAAACCATGGATGAGAGAAAGACTGGATAGGAAACTGGCTGACGTGATCGGTTCCAACATAGTGGAAAAATGTGACGTCACATTATCGAGAGTCATTCAACCTCTTACATCTGATGCTTTGAGCGTCTTATTATTTTTCCTCGCATATACATTTCACTATCTCTGTTGCTCTTGGAGAAAACACTGGTAGAGGGTACAAAACTGGTAGAGCCAAAAGACAGAGTAAATGATTATGAAACTTGTGAGAGCAAAAAATGACTACGATCCAGGGCCCAATAATTTTATGCACCAAATGGGAAGCCTAACTACATGAAAATATGCGAAAACTTGCATGTATGTATACAGCTACAAAACACCTGGCTATAACAAAGCCACAGCCTAATTTTCTACAAACCACAAGAAAACCGGGATATAAGTTTGATTTTTTTATCACAGTTTTGACAATTTCTTTTCTGCTTTTATCAACAAGCTCAGCGAGTGTCAAATTTTATACGTTAACAACCCTTGAAAAATGATTTTATTAGCAGTAAAACTGTTGAGGCTTGATGTTTCAAGTAACCAGCTCAAATGAGGGTTTAATTTTCCATTTAAATTTATTTATGGACAACCAGTGACAGAAGCCATATTTGAAAAATGTACAAAAAGCAGGGATACAAAGCTAAAAGCTGAGAAATGAAATTTGCTTGGGGACTACCATGGAAATGCCACTTCTAACTTTTTCAAATCAATTTTCATAGTAGAGCAAGTTGTTTTGTTATTTTTAAGTATAAAAAATTTAATGTACCATTACTTAAGGTAATTTTTAGTCAAAGCGAACTGAAACACTAGAATACAACTGTTGAAAACAAACTTCATACCCCAAACAAGTACAGGTATATGTTTTATCAATTTGATTTACAATACTCTTGGGAAGGTTTTTCATCTTCAGGTACATTGTTGCTTTGGATCTCTAAAAAATCAAATACAATAGTAGAGCTACTCAAGTCCATCTTTGGTTTGAAAAGCAATGTGATTCAGATATTAAAGACCGCTTCAGAGAAGAACACTAAGAAAATCTAAAACACATAACTGTAGCTAATATATGCAGTGACTTCCTCAAACACAGTTAATTTGTCCTAGTCAGAAAGAAGTAGTAAATACACTTCAGATTAGTGATGAATAAAGCTTAAAGCTCCTTCTGATCATAAGTAAATTAGATTCCAAATTAGAGTCCATTGGTATCCTAACATAAACAGCACAGTTTGAAATATTCTTTCATGTGGTGTCCTATTCTTGTCAACCAATTGTGGCATCTATTAGATTCAAAGTCTCTTAGGTGGCTTAATGAACCAATCAGCCATCGTGTCCAAAATCTGGACCAAACTGTGCTTGCGATTGGCTCGGTTCTCTGGCACCCAGGGTATGATCAACTAAAATAACAAGTCAACATTAATTTTTGCACTTCTAACACTCACCAAGCATTTGTTTGGGTTTGCATCATTTTTTGCTCCAACATAACCCAAAATACCACTGATAAGGACCTAGCAGGAGATAAACAGCACACATTTTTCAAAATGCCTAGGCAAAGCTTACATGAAATGAAAAGATGCACTACGACAAAAACAACAAATACACAAAATAATGTTACCTGAATTTACCTGTACAGCAAATTCAAATTCTGATTTTTGAAATCAGTTCTGTGGTTTCAATGGTGACTTAAGTGATGATGATGATAACGATTATTATTATTATAATCATTATTATAAGAAGTATGTATTTTTCTTATTTTTTGAAATGTATTAGGGCAATTAATTTTTATTTTCCATTTTACAGGTTTTTATAGGGCACAATATCCTCCTCAATAATCAAAGATTTTTTCTGGCTGGGAGCATCTATTCTTGCTTTTTTAAGTCCAGTCTTCAGTGGTTTGGGGAAGGAAAGCCTCCAGAACAGGATAAACTACAGAATAGCTAACCACCTTGAAGGGCCATTAACATAACCCTGATCGGATTCTGGATCAGATCAGATTGTGGATTGAACTGGGCTGGCACTTCCACTTTTGGGCAGAAGAACTATTTTGAGGGGCAATGCTTTTTCAATTAGTGAGAAGGCAGGTCGGAAGAAAAACTCCAAGTTCTAACAACAGGAGTTGAACCTATGACTAGTCCAGACATGTTTGGACTATTTAGTCATAGGTTCAACTCCTGTTCTGAGCCATCTGTGTCACAAATTAAAAAAGATTGTTTCTCTTCTATCACCAGGCTTAAAATTCACCATCAGCTTTATAATCATTGCAAAGAATTATTTTAAGCTTAACTTCACTGGGAATTTTATGTTGCATAACTTCATACAAGAAAAGATACAATAAGGGCTTGGTTATGTGACACCGCCTGTATCAAAGATGGCTGAGAGAGAATTATCTTGTTGCAATGATTTTTTGTGTTTCTTTCCATCTCTAGTCTCTTGTGAAGTGGTCTTGTTATTCACTGAACCTAAATTGGATGGGTTTTCTTGAGAAGAGACAACTAAGAAATTGTGGCAATATGATTAAGAAAGGTACAATAACAATGACTTGTTGTGAATAAGCAAATGACCAGAGTCTTCTTCTGACACAGTCCTCTACTGCAAACAAGAAAACAAAACTACTTGCTTTACCTGAGACCCTGATGGTTGTACAAAAACCAACAAGCAAATTATCACTTTCAATGGAAATGTGACCATTTTTGGCAGAAATTTAAGGTGAATTGCCAGTCTGATCCAATCCGAGGGATTTGATGCTTTTGTTACTATGGCCACCTCGCAGTGGTATCAATCAACTACTCCTACAAGGTTGGTCCCACAGTCATCAAGTACAGTGGATGCTACTAAAAATTTGAGTTATCAGGAGTTCCAGTTATCGGGGGTTCAGAGCAAACAACCGAAAATAAAGGAATAACACTTTTACTGTACAATGAACATTAAATGTAAAACCGCAAGAAATTATACACATGTCAAGTGAAAATGGAACGATTCTTCCAGCTTATTAACCAGAACATAACAATTAAACAGGGCCTTAAGAAGAGCACAAGTTTTCAAGTACAGTTTTGAGAAGTAAAGCTGTTTCACATTTGAGTAAAATTATCAAGAATCAGCATGAGCTTCCACTGACAAACAAACTTTACTGTATGTGTGCAAAGCATCAAACAATCAATGTTGTGCACTGTTTTGTTTTTTTTCTCCAACATGTCATGCTCTCAAAATTTTGTTTGATTTATCAAGGGTAAAACTATATAGAAATGATCTGAAGGAAAACAAAAATTACTTTGAGTTAGTGGGGGTTCGAGTTACTGAGGGTAAAATTACAGTAAATGAATGAAAGAAATCTAGGGGAAATTGATTTGGTTCAAGGTTGCGCCAGGCTCAAGTTACATTTGTAGCAAGGGGTTGAGTTACTGGGAGTCAACTGTAGTGTATTTCCAGGTCACACTACTATAAGTACAGACCTACATTTGTATCGTCACTTAAACAATGAATCTATTAAAATCAAGTAAAACACAACAACTGATCCTAAAATCCTATTGTTGATAAACTTTGATATCAGGTAAGTAGAATGATGCTGCACTTGCAGTCCCATATGTGCAGGTCTGGAGTTGAGAAATGATTTACGTGTATAAATGAGGCATGCATGGAGCCTGACTTAATCTTCCCACTTTCTATGTAAATTTTGACGACTATAGGACTGTGGAGGCAGCTTTTCACGATGTGTTAACAGGAGCCGAACTGGAAGATGCAGAGAATGAAAGCAGAGGTGCTTCTGCATATCGGTAAATGACGTAAATTTAAAGTTGCGACGCTAAAAATTAACTTTTACCGAGGAGGCTGCTCGTAGATTTTACATGTAAGGAAATCGCACTACATTACAAGTGCGAAAACAAAATTCAGTAAAAACAAATCACCTCTAACAACTATCTAATGCAAGCAGAGCTAGATGAGCAATTTCAAGTTAGGACCAATGTAAAACTTGTAAACAGACATCCATTTTGTATCTTATCCTCAGTTTTCTGTGAAATATACCAAACTATCCGAAGTGAACGAAACATGTCTTGAATCTTACTTCAGTTTGAACAACAAAAATTGCCCATCAAGCACCTTCAACTTTTAAAAAACTTCCAGTTTAAACTCCTTACCCAAATGCCGACCCATATTCCAAAAGCAACGTAGGAAGACCAGTGATGTACAGCGATAATGCTTGCAATATTAAATACTATCATTAAAGAACCAAATACAAGCTGAGTGATGGCTAAGCCTCGGAGAGCAGACGCTCGATAAACCATGACTTTAATCAAAATGGCGACGACACTCTTCCTTGCATGATCTTTCCTTAACTACCCTTCGAGAATAACATGGACGCAGATTCGTCCCCAGGGCACGAGGTTGGACATTGACGTCATGTTGATAACAGGGTACCGGCGAAGGGTAGCTGCCTGCATGATCTTGACGCAAACCAGTGAGTATGTGACAAATTCAAGAAGGAAGTCTACTCAACGAGTATAAAATTAAACCGACTTGGTGCCTTCTTGCTGGATCTCTAACGTAGAGATGCTAGAACCAGAGGTCATTTGAAGTGGAAATTAAAACAAAACTGAATGCAAGGCTGGCTGACTGGCAATACTGAAAAGCATAAAAAATATTTCGGCTAACAAAATTACCTCCTGAAGAAGGCTAATTTTGTTAGCCGAAATATTGGCCTCGAATACTAGTAAATCAGCCCTGCAAGTCTTGCATTCAGGTTTTATTTTGACAAATCCAGCTCGCATGTAGCTACGAGCGAATGAAACTCCTAAAAAAGAACAACTAATGCCAATTTTCCTTGTGGCCTGTGACAGACGTCAGCATTGAGGTAAAGGCCCACTACGCATGCACAGCCTTTTCTTTTCTTTTCTATTCTTTTCTCTTTTTTTTTTAATGAGGTGCCCTTATTTATTAACCATACCGTGATTCATTCATACACATAACCTATTACATTATGTGCACAAGCCAGGAGATCATTGAAGCAAGCCAAACTACTCAAGCTCTGTGGAGCTTTTAGACCATCTCCGCTTTATTCTAGGTATGTAGATGTAAAGAATAAAGAAGGCGGACTTCCTGTTTTACGAGCTGATATGAACTAAAACTATTACAATTATTTCTAAATCACATACTCTTTAACTTTGTTCTTAAAAATATTTATTATTATTTATCATTTATTTATTTTAGGGCTTTGTTACGCGTTCAACGCATGATGAAGCCTAAAAATATCTGTACAGCTCGTAATTGTCCCCTAGGTGAATTTTGTAGCGAGATCCTCCCCTGCCTTCGACTTCTTTTTTTTTTTCCTTCGCTTAAATAGCTAAATAGTAGTCTAATAGTGTCAGATATCTGAAAAATGCGATGGCCGGAGCTTCACATCGCCTACCTGTTTGTTTTGTATTGTTTCACGTGACTTCACCTAAAGTCACGCCAGGTATCTCCCTCAAACCGTTGTCTAAATGTCTGTGAGCCCTTCTGTTTTCTAACCCTATGCCGACCACGTCTAAGCCATTGTCGTTTGTCCCAAAGTATCCTTATTTAACACAAGACAGGAACTTGGATGAAAATCGCAACAGATTCAACAATTTGTCCGCCAGTGCATTCAGCGTGGGCCTTCGAGTTCTCGGATGCAGGTCGCTTGATACTGGAGACACTCTGGGAATTGCAGGGACAGTTACTGAGCTCAGATTATCGCGGGACAATGCAGCAGTAATACAGTGGGACACGGGAACTGAGGAAGTTTACAGTGCGGGGCATCATAACCAGCGACAAATCTTTGTTTTGGATAATACGTCTATTGGTAAGATAGCGAAAATTTACCTCAGTTCAGAGGCGATAATTTGTAGGGTTTTAACGTGCTTTTACTATGATAGTGAAACTTGATACTAAATTGCAACTTATTAGAAGCTTCCCATTATAACTTCCATGTTACTGAAAAAACAAAGACATATGTTCAAGCTACTACTGCGCTTGTGTTGACATTTGTTCTATTTCTTTTGATTAGTCTCTGCATACATAATAATTTCCGGCCTTAAGAAGTGGGGGGGACAGGGGGCTGGAGCCCGGGAGAACAGGGGGCGGGAGGGGTACGGGAGACGGGAGAAGAAAGGGCGGGAGGCGGGATCTCTACGATGGCGGGAGGCGGGAGAGAAATTCAAAAAGGCAAGCTTTTGCTATTTGTTACTGCTTACTTCCAGTCAAAAAAACGAACCCAAGAACGTTTCTTGACTTCCATTTAACGTTTTCCGAGGCTTACAGCAAAATTTTATAAACGAGAAAAGTCAAAAAACGAAAATTCGTGCTCGGGATAAAAAAAACGGTATTACTTCCTGTGAAATTGGAAACCTTTCTAAGTCGCTTTATACATCATAGGACATGAATGAGATAGCATGACAAATGTACACTGTGTCGACTGTGTCAGTCGTGTCAGTGTCTCGTCTGTCTTGCTAGCTGTCGAAATTCTCCGTAAGAACGACAAAGCGAGTCAGGTCAAATGTCGTCAGAGACCATTTAGATCGGTCTTAGTATTTTTCGGTTCGGTGGGGAAAAATCCGTCCATGGAAGACCTTCCTGGGAGCTCGCTCCTTACGACTGTAGTTCACAAAACACTGTTATGAAGATTTTGCCGCGTGGTGTAAACTTGTGTCAGGGCGGATAAAGGTTGGGCGGTGAAACGAGCGCGTCCGAGCAAAAAGGTGTGATGCAGTGGACTGGGACTCTGCTTAGAAATGTCGCTTGTTTTCGCTTGTTTGTGACTTCGGTCAGGGCTTGAGATGCAGTTTGTCCATTAGACACTGCCGCTGTCACTGAATTATGGCGGCTTGATTTGTTTTCTTGCTCTTCTTCCTCGTTCTTTTGTGCTGGTACGCTGTCTTCGAGAGGCAAATGTTGCTATTTTTTGCGGGAGGTTTAGTCAGGAGTAGACAACCATCTTCTTCAAAGGGTTTCTCTTATTACTTCCATCACTCTACCACTGAATTATATTTTACTTCTACTACTCGCCAATGTCGATGTTATTCCAAAACAAAAATAAACTAAGTACTGTCTAAGAAGGAAAATCTCATCCATGTCATCCATAGCAAAACTAAAAGAAAGCAGATGGTGTTTCATAACTAGATGACGCGTATTTTATAAATGCGTGCAGCTCGTGCAAGGTTAAATTATGCTATATTCAATCACCATCATCCTTCTTTTTTATTTTGAAAAATAATTATCTCATATATACGTCTTTCTGTTTCTTCGAAACTTCAAAATTAGTTTTCCCTCAGTTTTTACTGTTTACCTTGTTTTGTTTTAGAGAGAAAAACGGAGAAAAAACCTTAAAACTAACCTCAATAAATTTTGTTTACATGCGGTTGCCGAATTTGCGACGCATTGCACGAATCGCCGTGGCGCCTTGCACCCGAGAAGCAAAGTTTGAAGCAGTACAACGCCACTATATCAAAATATATCAATCTAATTTTTTGTTATGTTATACAAAATTTATCCCCCTTTAACATATGTAAAAATTGAACATTGTAGCCTGAAATTTCAGAAAGAAAATAGGATTTCCGGTTTGCAAACAGGAAAATTTCGCCCGGCCTTCAAGCGCACCGGAAGCGCGGAAAGAGTGCTCGTGCCAGTCCTAATCCGCATCACACATTAAATGAAGAGCGGAGCGCTCGTTTCACCGCCCAACATTTATCGGCCCTGCTTGTGTCGAAGGAAAGCCGCTTCAATGATCGCGCTGGAAAGTGCGGAGTGGTTCGATTTACCATTTTTTATTTTGGACAAGGCCAAACCACTCCCTATTAGAATCTGAATAGGGAAACAGCGTGATTTACATGATAACAGGAGAAACACAATAAAGGGCGGGAGTCGGGAAACAAAGGGACAAAAACGTACGGGAGGCGGGAGATTGTTACCTCCCTGTCCCCCTCCCCTCCACTAAGAAAGCGAAAGAAAGAATGACTTAATAAAACAGAAGCTACACTTTCACTCTCACATCCATTTCCGTGTACGCATGGGCATGAGATTGGTCCATCCAGTCTTGCAGCATTTGTACTCCCCTGGGTACTCTCGTGGGAAGTTCGTGCTGAAAGCAAGCAACTGTGGCGCGTTATTTTGAATTTATACTGGTATTAAAATGTCTGTCGTGACATTAATGCGTTGGCATGCGGAGCTTAAACGTGACATTACGGAAAACGTCTTGACATTAAGACGTTTGTCTTGGAATTACGATGTTCGTCTTGACATTATGATGCTGATATGTATATTATATATGAACAAACCAATCGCCTTTTAAAAAAATTGAATCGTCGTCTTGACATTATGAGGTTCATATATATAATTATGAACAAAACCAACGCCTTTTAAAAAGATGGTGGTCTTGACATTATGATCATGATGTTCGTCTTGACATTAAGAAAGCATGCACTGCGGACTTACTTTCCGCCAAAACGAATCACGTGCGGACGCATACAGACGTTGATATAAACAAGAATAGAAGGAATTATGATTCACGATGTGCAGCGGGAGATTCATGCGAACAACGTGGAGCATGAAACAGTAGATGGACTGTGTTTTCGTAGTGAACAGCTATCACGACAGGTAGCCAGACTCGAACCGCCAATGTTTTAGATTCGAGTCATGTTCGCCTACGAAAAATTAACTTTTTGTTCACAACGAGGGGAAAGTGAGGAATCATTGATGCTCTTACTCTTGCGTGCTGGATGACTATGCCCCGACGGGTCAGCTTACCCATCATACGACGATATCCAGTGTTGGGAAACAATGCCTGCACATCTCTAACAACGCCGTCTAAATCTTCGTGGGAAATTGTGGAATACGGTAATAGGTTTACCAAACCGTACTCACGAATCCTAGAGCCACAGTACTTAGCGAAACGCGTAACATGTCTGCTGCCTCTCTTCTTGAAAATCGTTCTCTGAGAAAATATACTAGTTGTTCTCTACTGATCTGGTAAGAAGGTCTTCCACGGCCACCAGAATTTAGTAAAGCTGCTCAGTCTGTAACCCGTTTCCTCACTTTCCACTTGTTGTGAACAAAAAGTTAATTTTTCGTAGGCGAACAATTAATATGATGCGATTCAGAAAAACTCGAATCTAAAACATTGGCTGTTACGAGTCTGGCTACCTGTCGTGGTAGCTGTTCGCCACGAAAACAAAGTCCATCTACTGTGTCATGCTCCACGTTGTTCGCATGAATCTCCCGCTGCACATCGTGAATCATTCCTTCTATTCTTGTTATCAACGTCTGTCGAAGCGCTCATCATATGCGTCCGCCATGTTTACGAAGAACAAATCACGTGATTCGTTTTGGCGGCAAGTAAGTCCGCAGTGCATGCTTTCTTAATGTCAAGACGAACATCATAATGTCAAGACCACCATCTCTTTAAAAGGCGTTTGTTTTGTTCATATATATTATACATACAAACCTCATAATGTCAAGACGAGCATCATAATGTTAACTGAAAAGACGACGATTCAATTTTTTTAAAAGACGATTGTTTGTTCATATATAATATACATATCTACATCATAATGTCAAGACGAACATCGTAATTCCAAGACAAACGTCTTAATGTCAAGACGTTTTCCTTAATGTCACGTTTAAGCTCCGCATGCCAACGCATTAATGTCACGACAGACATTTTAATACCAGTATAAATTCAAAACATTAAGACAAACATAATTTTGACACTGATAACGCGCCATAAGCAACCGGTCTAGAAGTATTAAAAAGACCTCAAATAACAACTGAAAAACCTTGTTGCCAGTTTTGTAACCCGCACCGAGGCTTTTCAGGGGAGGGGGGAGGGGGTTGAAAAAATTAGCCTAACAGACTATGCATGAAAACGAGGTTGGGAAATAAAATGGCTTAAAACTTTACAAACTGTGGATAAAATGACACCAACATTACCGGAGATGTAAAACTCGATGTTGTCAGTTTTTCTCCGTAGCCAATGGGACACTTCACTAGTCACGTGATAAAGCTAACATGAAAACGAGGCTGAGAAATGAAACTTCCTATACTGTGGATAAAATGAGACCAAAATAACGGGAGACCCCAGGGGGTACTCAACAAATTTTTATACTGGGAGGCTCCGCCCAGAGGTCTAACCCCTTACCCGTTTGTATACCATTTTTCACGAAAAAGGTACCCTTTTCGTATACCTTCTATTGACAAATGGTACCCCTTTCACATATCTTGCTTAGAACTTTGCATCCCTTTTAACTGCTGTAAATGCATTGTCTTTTACATAGGAATCAATCACAAAAAATAGAAAGTTTTCTCGACTTTATAAAGCCATAAAATTAATCTGTTAGCCCCTTTGGGCCCTTTCACAGAGCCAAATGACAGATTTCCCTACCCGCTTATATACTTCAACAAGTGAAATGCCTACCCTTTCATGTACCTGAGGCCCCTTTCGGGCGGAGCCTTGCCATTACAGGCCATCATAGGGAGTACTCCCCGGGAACTGTAAATTTGTCCTTTTTGAAGGAGTAAAAAACCCTTCAGACAACAGCATGTCTGTGTCCCCAACACTACGTTTCCCGGACAATATAAATTGTAGAGGCCAATTTCAGACTATTAAGGCATCACACGAGTTATGCAGAGAACGGTTCATGATTAAGTAATGTATAAAATCAGCGACTTTGGAGTATTTCCGTAGACACAGTCCGCGGGATTACAGATTGTGAAAATTGCAGACGATTAATTTGACGATGCTAATCCGAGCTAGTGTTTTTGTATTTTGTTCAAATAGAATTTTATGTACTGTATACGTATTTTTTACTCAAATAGATCTAACATGAGCCGCTTTTTACGGACACCGTCTATGGCCCCTCAGTGTCCGTATAAACGAAGTTTGACTGTAGAACAATTTAGGTTTAACGGAGTTAGCGCCTAATGAATGTTTTCGAGATTCTTCACTTTCAGGACAGAACAGTGTTTTCTTTGCAAATAACTTGATGGCAGCATTTTTAATGTTTGCTTCTAGGTATAGAGCATGGAGGGACAACGTGCGAAGCTTGCGAGCAATGTCCAATAGCTGGATTACGATGGAAGTGTTTAGATTGTAAGGAATCAATTGTTGACTTGTGCACATCATGTTACATGCGTGATAAACATGACAGAGATCATAGCTTCCTGAGATTTGATACCAGTGAAAAAGACGGGTGAGTGTGAAAGACAAATACAGTACACTTTCTTGTTAAATGTGCAATCCAGAGTCGCTTAATAACACTGAACCAGAACAACAACTTCACCTCACTACAACATCAGTGCAAGCAGTGAAACAAGTTTCTATAATGGTCATCTTGGCCAAAGGTACCAGAGGACAAAATTTACCCTTTATAATATTCATTGCCATAAATCGTATTGCAAAGAAAGACGCTTGATGACTTAATGTATCATCTTTACTCGATTTAATACCGCCCTGGAATAAACACTTCACCCAATTTTAATAATCTGGCGTTTATTCGAGAATTATAAGGGAAAAAGTACTTGGTACGACTCAGTAATACATAAAAAGCAAAAAACCATCGTATCTTTAAAATTGTTGTTTTACGTAATACTTGCAAGTGATCATTGAAAAGATTTACCGTTATTTTGTTGTCAGTGATTTAAGAAATGTGATTTTAAATCAGAAGAGCTAAAAAATTTATAGACGCCACCAACTTTAATCAGCTGCAATATACAAGACGTCTTCTTAATTCGTTATCTTAACTTTTTTTCTCCATAACAACGATTAAGAATACCGGTGGAAAGACGAAGCAAAACAAAGAAAATTCAAGTAGAACGGATTTTCCAGGGTACCAAAGTCACAGGAGGACCTGATTGGCAATATGGTGATGAAGATGGTGGACCTGGGAAGTTTGGAACGGTGACAGAGATAACAAGATGGGAGGAAAACCCAACAGGTGCAACTGGGGTCGCACGGCATTCTGGTTCAGAAGGTACTTACAGGCCTGGCTACAAAAGCAAGGTAAATTTAGATGATTATCCAAACTACTTTGCTGTTGACTTTGTTTCGAGGTAAATACAAATTTGGTCTTAAGCAGGACACATGAGGTCGTGATTGTCCTATGAACCTTAACGTTCTCTATTAATTTTTGCTTACAAACACAATTTTTTTATATAGAAAAGATTCTATTAATTAAAAATTATCCCTATACAAATACAATTTGTTTTAAAAAAAGAAAGCACCATTAATCAAAACATAAATAGAATAGCTTATCTATAGGATCAACCTTTGTCCAGTGAGTATAATAATAATAATAATAATAGACATTTATATAGCGCGATATCCACTAATTGCTCAAAGCGCTGTACAGTGATATGGTAAAAAACTAGAGTTAAAAACTATTATAAGATAAAATAAAATTAAAAATTAGATAAAGCTATTAAAATCAAACATCGTAGGCTAATTTAAATAAGTATGACTTCAACTGCGACCTGAACTGGTCGATAGATGTAACACTCCTGATCGGTGAGTTCAGGGGGCAATTGGTTCCATAACCTAGGAGCAGCTGCGGAAAAAGCACTATCACCATACGTCTTTAACCTAGTCCTAGGCACGGCTAGAAAATTCTGGAAACTAGAACGAAGCTATCATGGACCATTAGTGTAGCTTAAAAGTTCAGATAGGTAAGTTGGTGCCAAGCCATTTAGACATTTGTAAACTTAGAGTAAAATTTTAAAATGTATGCGATAACCCAGCGGCAACCAATGAAGTTTGAACAGGATAGGAGTGATATGGTCTAACCGCTTAGATAATGTAACAATGCGTGGAGCAGTGTTTTGTATCAGTCTTAACCTGTTTAACAGGTGTTTAGGAAGACCATATAACAAAGAGTTACAGTTATCAAGTTTAGAACCAATAAACGCATGTACTAAAATTTGAGAGGTTTGTTCACTTAAGTACTTCCTGATCTTAACTATGTTCCTTAAATGATACTGACAGGCAACACAGATTTTGTTAACATGGTCGGTTAAATCAAGACACTGATCTATAATCACCCCCAAATTTCGGGCGGAGGGTTTGGGTTGGATCTTCTCATCAACCACTTGGATAAACTCTAGAGAAGGCCTGCAACGAAATTTTGAGCTGATGAGAACAAGTTCAGTTTTATCCTGGTTGAGTTTAAGACCATTGTTCACCATCCAACAATCAATGTCGTTTACACAGCATTCGACACGACGCTTAGCCAAAGAGAGATCATAGCTGCAGTCAGTTCTAAACGATATATACAGCTGGGTGTCATCAGCGTATAAATGATACTGTAACTTGTGGAACTTTATTATATCAGCAATGGATGATGTATAGAGTAGATAAAGAAGAGGGCCCAGAACAGATCCTTGGGGTACACCGCGTTCTAGAGAGCGCTGTGTTGACCTACAGTCATTGACCTGGACAAACTGCGTGCGCGACGTCAGGTATGACTCAAACCATGCAGCTGCGGTACCTTTTACTCCGAAGCGGTCATGCAATCTTGATAACAGTATCGAGTGATCAACCGTGTCGAAGGCAGCTGACAAATCCAATAAAAGAAGTATAACAGACTCATTGTCAATAGCACACAGGATGTCATTCTGGACCCTTACTAAAGCTGTCTCGGTGGAGTGAAAGTTCTTATATGCGGACTGAAACGTCTCATCTAAGTGGTGCGCCATGACGTAATCTGTGAGTTGTATGGCAACTGCCTTTTCAACAAGCTTCGACGATTAGCTATGACGATTAGCTTTTAAAAGATCTTTTGACGTACTGTATTGATCTTGCGTAAGTAGTGCAGTGGGGACCCAATTGACCCCTTTTTGCGCAGGAATACATTAACGCCGATAACGTCATAGCCTTTGTCTCCATCTCGCAAGTGAAGTGTAAGGAATTAGGATTAAGATAACAGCGGGTGTTGTTTTTAGGTGGTCTAACCGGTTTGACAGGTTGTTCAATTATTCTTATACCGATGATTTTCTTGGTTTTTTGGGCGACTAATAACTAAGAAAAGTTTTTATTGTTTAATTCATGTTGTCGAAGGTGTATTAAAAACTCTAACTCGCGATCGCCTGTGAATCAAAATCATTGAGCCGTAACATAACTATTGCAGACAATGAATTGTTTCAGCTCTGGATCACTAATTGTTGGCCCGCAAATCGTACATATTAAGGCTATCGGCGTTACTGTTTACTGTTTATTAATTATCACAAATTTTACAGAAAGCAATATCCACTGCCCGCAGTTAGCAGGTTAGCTAGTCGAGGCAAGCAGTGGTTACACGTATGTAATATTATACAGATAGATCACAAGAAAGACTAGAGAAAAAGAGTAGTTAAATAAATAAACAAATAAATAAAAAATAAATTCAATTTAAGTAAGTTTACCTGATCAATTTATAGAGATTCCTGCACATAACAGGGTTAATACGGTCGATACTAGACTACTTATGTAGACTCATATGATGTTTGGTTGTACAGTTCTGTATTTATCTTTATGATGTAACTGAGGGCCCTCAATAGTTTTAACGGGATTCGGGATTACCCTTATTTGAAGCTCGGGATTCGGGATTTGAAAGCAAAATCGAGGCGTGATTCGGGATTGAAAGTATGCGCGGGAGGTGGGACGCCAAAAATAACTCTCGGGATTACGGGATTGCACGAAATTTTAAGTCGGGATTGCGGGATTGGAGAACCCTATTGGAGACCCTCGTAACTGACCTTTTGTAAACTCTGCAGATTAGGTTTGATCATAGTTAGTAGAGACTGGTTATGAAAGCCGGCAATCGTGGAAAACAACGGTGCTGTAGTTTTTTTTGGAAGCTCCTCCTGACCGAGCACAATCCTTTGTTTTTTGTTCACAAATTGAAAGAATAAATTAACCGTTTCACTGCCACAGTGAATGTTGGAGACTCCCTTAAGTTAGTTCTAACTTTTGAGTCTGTGGACAAAATCATGTGATGTGACCATTCAAATGGAACCTCTATGCCCGTACTTTCAAATGGTGCTATTTGTTTTCAAATTTTACAAAACAAAATTTGGAAAATTTTCTTGAATTTTGCCCTTGGTCTCACTTGGCACTGAAAAGGTTAATGCGATGTTTCTATTGGTCAGTGAGGTCAAGATAATAGGAATGCTATTGAATGTTGTGCACGATTTCATAACCATTCTACGTTAATAACTGTGGTTTGATTATTCACTTCTCCATAGGTGGACTTACAATGCACGAATGTAGTCTCAGGAGGTTTCTGCTACATATCGCATTTACCAAGACTGCAACCCTGTCAGGAAACTACACCAGAAGCGCAAGGAAATTTAACAGATAGATCAGGCGCATTACCTGAAGGAAATGTTCTGACAAGTTATTGCGACATTCCTGTGTCAGTCACGCAAACGTCTCAGGGACCGGCCGCTGATTCTCAAAAGGTAAAGACTAATAATTTCACTTATTCCCGTATCGTACAGGTACAGAAGTCTTGCCACCATACCGATCTATAAGATTGTTTAAGTTTACGTAATTTCGAAAAGAAACGTATGTCACAATTCCTAAGGGGAGAATAATTACTCTTTTATGGGGTCATATAACTCTTTTCTTAAAATTCTTACTACAGTAACACTTATCCCCCCCCCCCCCCCCACCCCTTTGTCCGAATAACTTAATTGTCAACGGCTTGCCACGAGAACGTACCCTACAAGCGCGAACGTACCTTAGAGAGAGAGAGGGATACAGAGAGAGTTTTAAAAATGCTAACATTTCTTTTTACTGTGTTATTTGTCTTGTGCATAGCCCACAGTCACAGACTGGGAAAAGAGAGGACAACAGGCAAAGGTAGGTTTGTGCGTTTTTTCCTGATGCTCTATGATTGCTAACATAACTGAGTAGTCTCTGAGTAGTCTTTAGGTTGATTGATTCCCAGGAAGTCTGCTCGAGGTTGCCTCTTGTCATTGACTAGTAATCATTAACAAACAAGGCCGTTAGAGACTTTGAAACCGGCGATTAATTTATATGTTATTTTCACTGGCTTTTTTTATTTTTGGCGGTGATGTTTTTTATCAGAACTGAAATTTTTTCCCTGGTTACGTTCCATCGTAATTTCTAAAAAAGCACCTTTGTTTTAGGCATCCAGAAGTAAGCTACACAAGGCATCCATTAATGGAAATTCAAAGTCTGTAAAGATGCTTATTCATTCTGGTGAAGATGTAAACCAAGGCGATAAGGTGTGATCTAAAACTACAATAATCATTATTTTTAAATTTGTTGATAGATTAAAGAAACTTATATCTATTGCCCTCTTTACGTTTTTAGTTTTTGTTGACGCCCCTTCATCTTGCTGCTTGGTATGGACAAGAAAGTGTTGTCAAGCTGTTATTAGAAGGTGGTGCAAATGTCAACGCGACGGATATCGTAAGTTAGTCATTTGGTATTCAGTGGTGACTGCAACCTTATTAACGATAGGAGGATACATAAAATGGTAATGCAATAGGTATTCCATTGTTATGTTGATACATTTCTTAGGTTGAAAAAATAAAAGGTTATGCAAATTAGGTAAGATGTTATAGCAGTTGTCAAATTTTTGGGTTCTGTGTTAGCTTCATTATATCAAAGGGCTACTGCCAAGTGATGTGAACGTTAGGGCTTAGTCATTCAACACATGAAGCCAGCTTCCAAAACTATTAACCCTCAGTCTCCTCTTACACATATTTCGTTTTTGTCAAAATATCGTTTAGTTTCAGAAAACGCCTCTGCAGAAAGCTGAACGACACAACCATCAAACAATAATTAGAATTCTCCAGAAATATGGTGCTACTCCAACTTATCATCAGCCGGTAAGGAAGCTAGGTTTACTTACCTATTCAACACAGAGAAATCTTGCCCAAAATGCTCCAGTGCTCCCCAATAGGAAGGCAGTGTTACCAAGATGTAGGCATTGAAATAAAACTACTAATAATGGACTGTCCTTGCAAACAGTTTCTACGAATAAGTCTTTGACTATGAACCGGTATGAAAGAGGGGGAATAAACTTTGGCCGATGCTATTCAGTTTGCTTACACCATAGAGTATGAGTTAATGTCTTTCTCTTGTTGTGCAAAGGTCTTGTTGAACATCAGCGAGTGTACCTTAAATTCATAACCCCAGCACAGTTTGCTTCAGAACTGACCCCGCAGGTGTTGTTCATTACAATTCCAAGCGCGTATTTTTTAGAACAAGGGAATCGTGGTAATTTTACTGTTAGTTTTCTTATCTTGATTTTAGTAAGTAAAATAAATGAGTAAGTAACAATAGGGCCGTTGAAACGAGAGACAACAAGCCGCGGTTTTCTCTGGCCGCTGCTTACGTAAGACGGAAACACCCAGTAGTAATGGTACAAAATCTAAGGTCATGGCTTATTCAAGTCGCGGCTTATCTTGCTGAGGAGTTTTGGGCTGTGATTATCCAAGCTGCGGATTATCTTGGACGTGAAGTGTTCGTAAAAATGGACTAAAACGCTGTCCGCAGCTTGCTGAAGCCGTGGATGACTGCTGTACATGTGCCTGCGCTGTTTTTGTTTTTTCATTTGCTCCCGTCCGTTCGTTAAAAGTGGAAAATGTCAAGCACGTGTGACTTCAGACAGCAATTTGTTTCCCGAGACATCGCTTTAAAAGCATTAGGTTTATCGCTTGCCATCTTTTCGTCGAGATTCGCGACTTTCTTTGATAAATTGATTGTTTTGGAGTGTGTTATACGAATCTTGACTGCAATTTTAATTTGAAACGAAACAGACAAAGAAAATGTCGCAGTTTCTTCAACAAAGTGAATCGTTTCGCCTTTTTGCTCACTCGAAATGCAAATCAAAACGGGGATAAGCCAAAAAAAAAGTAATTATTAACTAACCATTTATACGAGCAGTTCTCGTTTTATATAAGCCCTACTCGCACAAGTAGTTTTTTTCGCTTCTTATGCAAACCAAGGCCAGAGTAAACCACGGCTTATTTTCTCTCGTTCAAGCAGCCGTATTTATTGTCTCTTATCCAATCGCAGAGTACGTTGAAGTCCCTCTCTAAAATGGCCGTCGTAACAGTCGATCGGCGCTCAGGGTTCAATCTCCTCCAGGCCATGGTCTATGAGGGAAATTTTGAAGGCGTATTAACTGCTGGTATCTTCCTTGATGACTGTCTGAGAGATTTCAATTTCGAGTCGACAGCAAATAACGCAAAGACTTTTCCATCAAAGACTGCACGTGATATGCTCTCAGCACTTAAAAAACATGACCATGGGAAGATAAAGCGATTCTTTGAAGAAACACTAGAAAAGATCACAACTTTGACTGAGTTACACAAATGTGGTGACAACAATGACACGGAAATGGCCGTGGAACTTGTTTTGTATCATGGTTTGGACGTCAATTCCCCAGCCAAAGGTAATCGAACCCCTTTATTGTGGTCTAGTCTGCGATGTTCCAGTGAGTTTGTTAAGACCCTTGTTGATCTTGGAGCTGAAACAAACTCTCGAAGAGAAGACAAATGTACGCCTTTAATATTGGCAACATACTGGAACAATTTCGTGGCTGTCCACCTTCTAACTAAGATTGGGGCTGATACAGATGCACAGCAGGTGGAGGGAAAGGCAGCACTGCACATTGCAAGCTGTAGAGGGTTTGCTAGTATAACACAGTGTTTAATAGAATCAGGGTGCAATGTCAATTTGCAGTCAACCACCGGCAGGACTCCACTTCATCTAGCAGTTCAAAACAAACAAAAACACGTCGTCAAAATGCTGCTAGAAAACGGTGCTGATGTGGAGAAACGCGACAAAAAGGATCCAAAAGATAGGTTGATACTGGTGCGCGGCAAGGATAAAGGAAAACCAGCTTGGCACTTTGTTGATGTGAAGAAGACTTTGACTGGTTTGCTCGACAAACGGATTAAGAGTGGCAGACTGGACGTGGCCGATTTTGGTACTATTCTTGCATCAGGGTGGGGGACAGACCCACCAGATAGTAAGAGAGAACAGATTTTTAAAGCTGATTCTGAAAATACAGTCGAAATAAAAGACAAGACAGCTCTTCACATTGCTTGTGAAATCGGTGACGTAGCAACTTTGGAACTTCTAGTGGAACATGGTGCAGATGTTAATGCCCTAGACGCAGACGGGTTTACTCCTCTGCAGTTGGCAACCATTCGTGGCAACATGAAAGTTGTAAAAAAGCTTGTTGATCTGAAGGCGGATGTAAACTTGACCACAGCAGATGGTAAAGATGCGGTTGATTATGCAAAAATGAATGAAGAAGCGGAAATTGAAGAGTTTCTAAAGTCAAAGAAAAGTCTGTTTAAAACATTTTGGAACAGGTTGTCAAGAAAGTGATATGCATTTCAGTCTGATGATCATATTGCTGTCGCCACTCTACAAATTATTGACAAGTTTTGTCATGTTTTCTTCAAACGTTTAAGAACTTTCGTGGGTTCCATGTACTATCGGCTGGCCTGCTCACTATTACGCACAGAAAACCCAGTAATGCGGACAACAACTAAGTTACGGCAAAAAGAAACTGCATACGTTTGACTGAAATATATTCCAGTTAATTCGGATTTGCAGTTACGGACACTAACTCGAGGTTCTGGGATGTCCGCAATAACGGGATTGGGCTGTAATGCAGCAATAATCAAAATCCAAAAAGGAGAAGAAGGAGTTTCAAATAAGTAACTGAAGCCTTCCAAATTGCACGATTCCGTGTCCGCAACACCTTGAATTTTGACTTGTTCAGCGTTTTATCGAACCCACCAGAGTTTTCAAAGATTTGTGAGAGGCGTGTCCAAAACGTTTTAGCACGATAATGTCTTTAATTTTATAAGACCATTTCAAAAAATTCAACTTAAGAACTCTCGTAAATGAAGTATTTACAATTTCAACAATGATCAGTACAAAAATGGGCTAAAGAAGTGATTCAGTTATGACCAGTCTTCAGGATACGAAAATGATAAAATTTTCACTATGGGAAAATCTACACATCTGCTTACTGCGCTTTTCACAAACATGCGAATTCTGAAGTTCAAAAGCCAACTGACGATTGCGTTTTTCGCTGCCATCAATCATCTTAACGGACCTCTTAGGAAACAAAACTTTGCTTTAACAGGTTCAAAAAGGTCATGGTTTCTGATTTGTGATTGGTGGATTTCGATCCGTTTCGTTTGTTTCTGTGTTTCAAGGTTCGTTGCTTGGGATCGTAATTATGATTGACGGCAGCGAAAAACGCAATTGTGAAGGCGGCTTTTGAACTTTTGAGTTCGCATGTTTGTGAAAAGCGCAGTAACTTAAACTTTGAATAACAAGAATTTCTTCAATTTGCTTTTAGTATGATCGATTTTTCAGAGGTTTCCAGAATCAAAATAAAAGTGTTTACCTGGAAAATGATAAGATACACATCCTAGTAGTATAGTAAGGATGAAATTAAGCTTTTTTGAGGTGGATTTAGCCTGCGTAACAGGCGCTACAAACTAATTGGCGCAAGAAAGAACGGGCGCGGTCGAAGGAGACACGCGAGGGGAGAGGACTCCTTTCTCGCGCCTCCTGCCTCCTGCCGAGGGTCGACGGTCAGAGGCCAAACTAAGGGTAGCTCACCCCGCCTTTGATTTTTACTGCTACCTTGCAGCAAGTTCTTGGGCTAAGGTTAAGAGACCACAACTGGACTACAAAGGCGTTTGTTAGCAGTTGCGGCCATTTGTTTAATCAGAATATCCGTGCCAAAATGTGGTTGTAGCTCGAGGTCTTAACCATAAAAGAACCTCGGAAAAAGTTAAGAAACGTAATTACAGTACCACATGTAGCATCAGAAAGAAATTTTAGTATGAGCCTGGAGCTCAGCTAACTGTTTGACGAGAAAGGTTCCAGTTCAGCTGTTTAATTCATACTGTATCGTATTGCCGATGTCATTTTCCAATAAATTATTTACAGACAAACTCAGGTAAATGCTAACATGTTAACACAAATACAATCCAGACGCAACTCCCATCAATTTTACTGCAACCGTTTTATTTAAATTGTCATTACCCATGCGGGTGCATCCTCAGTGACACTGCCTGTAGACGCCGTTGATGGTGGGACATTGCCTGTCCGTGTACTGTATGAATATGGTAGAGACACATCCTCAGTGACACCGCCTGCAGACGCCGTTGATGGTGGGACATTTACTATCCGTGCACCGTATGAATATTGTAGATGCACATCCTCAATGACACCGCTTGCAGACGCCGTTGACGGTAGAGCATTTCCTGTCCGTGCACTGTATGAATATGGTAGATGCACATCCTCAGCGACACCGCTTAAAGACGCCGCTGATGGTGGGACATTGCCTGTCCGTGCACTGTATGAATATGGTGGATGCACATCCTCAGCGACACCGCTTAAAGACGCCGCTGATGGTGGGACATTGCCTGTCCGTGCACTGTATGAATATGGTAGATACATATCCTCAGCAGCACCGCTTAGGGACGCAGTTGATGGTACAGCATTTTCAGACCTTGGACTGTAGGAATATGGTGGAGGTCTCTCATGCTCCCTTGCTTCTTTCTGTTAAAAACAGTTTCAAATATTTGAATATAATCAAGGATGACATGAAAAAAGGAGGGAAACTTACTAGTTGGGAGATGGTGGACGGGGAGAAACTTCGTTCCGTTACGTACAATACAAACTTCGAACTCGGCTAAGTGATAGTGCAAACGAAATAACGTCCTGAGATAATGTTCAAAGTATTGAATCGGTCGATGACATTTACGCCAAACTATTGGAATTATGGAAGGTACTTTCGTTACATAATTGTTTTTTGTTAGCAAGAAACAATAGCTACCAGCGGAGGTAAGAAGACTGTTTGCTGTCCTGCAGCAAAAGGGTAACCATGAGAAGTACTTGTTATGGCACCACTTGGCTGAATAACTACAACACCAGCTTGGCTTCCTGGGTAGATTTGTTGAGAAGGAACGTACATCACTTGTTGAGAGGCAACCTAAAACGTTAACAGAATTATCCCTTATAAAATCTGAATGACTTTTCCCCAAATTGTTTAAAATTTGAAAAGAACCGCACCCGATACCAACACAGAGGCATCGATATCAACGGTATTCTTCTGTGACTTGTCGAGATAAAAGGCGACCGGGCAACGAACGGCTTCCATGTACATTAATTCTGAACACGTCCGTTTCGAGCCAGTAATTAGTTCTTAAGACAAGCGATCCCAATTTTATTTTAATTCCGAGTCCGACCTATGAATTCGTGATGACAGAAAACCTTATGATATTCCAATGAGATCAGTGGGTAAGAAAGGGCGACACAAAGGCACCAGAGTTCACTCGCCGCATGTTATGGAATGTGGACTCCGAAATCCGGGAAATTTTTGCTTGTGCATTCCCGAATTCTGGACTTTAAAATCCAAAATACAGCTCAAGGAACGCGGAATCTCACCAACGATTGGAATACAGAATCCAACTTCCCCTGACAAAGACTGGGATCCAATACCTGTAACCCGGAATCCACGGCGTGGAATTCAGAATCCAAGAGTGTCGTTGGATTTCCTTTTATGAGGCGAAGTAACGAATACCGTAGAGAAAATCAAATGAGAATCGTAATATGCTACTTACACTGCGCATGCCAACAGGAGGAACTCCACAGCACACTGCTTTGCAGCAGTAGATGGATGAAGCAAAGGCAACAATGAAAACCACCATGGAAAATATCAGTTGACAAGAGCCCGCCTTTAAACCAAATAAAGCTTTATTTCGTTCTGAACGTGAGTAACAGTACGCGTCACTACCCCACCAAATATTATCAGTCGTGCAATGAGTAATGTGGGAAAAATCCTGAAGAGCAAAGCAGTAGCAGATGAACATGATTCCAGCAATGATACAAGCAGTGATGGAGAATCCCATAAAACATCCAATCTGTGGACAGATGCAAAAATAACTATAAAGATCACCTGTTAATTTATTGCTATATCCTTCAAACGGTAGAGCATGCGCATTAGTTTGCTGTGCGACTCTGGTCACGAATTAAATAAAACTGGCAGATTAATAGATGGCAAAAGGCAAGTTCAAATTTTAAGAATTATCGCCAATTTTAATCACCAATTTAATTTTGCCATATAAACAGAAAATATTACGTAGCCCATGCCAGGATTAAATACATACATACTCAAAAGTTAGAACTCTGTATATTTACAAAAATGTAGTACCTTAAATGTAAAAAAAGCAGTTCTTAAAGTGCATTATCACAGTTGTGGACGCAGTTTTTGCAACTGCGAAAAGAAACTCTAAAAAAATGAAGGCTTGAACAGGAGCTGCACCCTTGACCCCTGCGATACCGGTGCAGCGCTCTACCTATTGAGTTAACAAGCCCAACTGGGAGCATCTACTCTGCTGTCATTGTTGACATCAAAGCCAGGCCTACCACTATCAGATAAACGGGCGGCGGTGATTATTAGGCTTTGTGGGGTTAGGTTTTGTACATTCAAAAAAAAGAGATCTGCTCAAATAACAGAAAGGATACTAACCATGCATTTATTTGGGTATGTAACACCTTTTGCGCCAATGTACCCTAAAAATCCACCAATCAGCACCTAACAGCATAAAATACAACTCACATGACACAACTTAGAATGCAAGATTGTTCAGGTTTATTCAAAGAAATGTACGTAAAAGACACTCTGAATGAATATTTCGGAGGTAAAGATATCGATCCATCGTTAAAACTGAAACGGAAAATTTTTAATAGATAATGATCTTGGCAAAAGAAGCTTTCCGAATTGTGGAATTAAAGATCAATTTCGGAGTCCGTTTATTAGTCTGAAAAGCAGTGCTGTTGATACCTGTTCCCTGAGTGTCTGCCTCGACGGCCTTGTCACAACCGATAGCAGTATCGCATATAGCCGGTCTAAGTCGATTAAGCCAGAAATAATGAATATATAAATAACATATTTTTGAACTGCGAAATAAAGAAATAAAAGAAAGCTTAATTTCCCAACTGCATAAGTTGGCTATTTAAATGTGATGATCTTGTCTGGAGTTTTTTATTTTTATTTGACTTTTGTCGGGGGGGGGGGGGGGGGGGGGTATGGGTTAATTGGTGGGGTTTCCAGGATTATAAGCCATGAAAGTGTAGGAAATTTTTCCCCCTAGGTATTTCCTTGCAAGAATTTTTTTCCCCTCGAAATCAGTCTGCAGGATATTTTTTTCTGCAATTAACCCATACCCCCTCGAAAGTAAAATAGTCGGCCCGAATTCTTGTTTTTGCCTTCGATTCAAGTCAAACTCATATTTTTCCTTATATACGTAAAATTTGCGTAAATTTTGCTTACACCAGTAAAAATACGTGCAAGCAGAAAGTCTGCGTACGCGTTTACGCACGTAAAGTTCATCTACTTCCGCTTTTAATTTTTTCATACGCTGGTATTCATTCAGTACTATTCCACTGTCATCACCATCCTTTCCAACCAAAAGATACTCCCAGGAAGACTTAATTTATTGAGTAAATCTTTCTTTCGTCTGAAAAATTGGAAGTGAAGGCAAAGGCGTCACCGAAACGTTGCCATGGAAACCTTCCTTAAATAAAGTCGTGCCGTGCACAAATTCACCTTTAGATACAAGCCATCTAAAAACCAATCTTGATGATAGAGGCAAGGTGAAAATCCCTGCTTTTCAAACTTAAAAACTAGATTCATTTTTCACAAATTACCTGAGCCAGCTCCTGGTCGGACCGAAGAAGTAGCGCTTTAAAGATAACCTTTTGAATGTCATTATCGTATGGTAAATAGACTTAATCAACAGCTCAGTATTTTTCACTTTTTGTCAACGCAACAGCATTGGTTTTTTTTTTTAATTACCGCAAACTAAACCTTTTATTTATTTAGTGTTTCCAGTACAGAATGTCCAGAAAGAGTTTTGAAATTCATGTTCACTTACTCAAAACGTGAGTCTAACAATCAACAAGTGAAGAATCATTCTTATGAATTGCATATTTTATCATAGAACTGTCTCATGAATTTAATGAAAAACGTGATGCAAGAGTAAGCTTGCATGTATATGAGGTACTAAGATATTACTCTTGATACAATTAAATCCTAGAAAGTTAATATTTTTACTCACCCAGATGCCAACCCATATTCCAAAACCAGCCTTAGTAGACCAGTGATTTATAGCTCCAAAAATGCTTGTTATACCAGCTACTATCATTAAAAAACCAAATATCATCTGAGTGATGGCTAAGCCTCGTAGAACTCGTGCTCGATAGACCATGATTGCAGAAATCAAAATGACGATCGATCACCTAGACTTTCTAAAAAACAAACTTACGTCGGGAATTATATTGACGTCAAAACTTCAAGAGGGTAACAATAACCAGCGGTTTGGTGGGTCATTGATGATATCTTGATCCTCCAAACTATTTCCTTTTTGCCGGCCTCAGACAGGATTTGTTTGCTCATCCAGCTATCCCTACTACATTCGACGCTCTATTAGCCACCACTCGTAAGCGACTAGTTCTAGTTACGACAAGCATTGAACTAAGGCGAGATCCCGTTGTAACTCAGTGGTTTTAAGCTCTCTCAAATAAAAGGTTCTCTTAAAGAGAAATTAGAATGCTCAAAGAAGTCATTTTTTGTTCCAGGACTGACAGGGGTACAACGGTGAAAGTGATATCATAATGGGTCAACTGATAGGTAGAATGACATCATCCGAGGATATGTACATCGTAAATTCGTTGCTGAGGTGTAGAACATCATCAACTAATGGGGAGATACGAGTTATATATAATAACATCATGGTCAATATTTTGACTTCTAAGCTCTTGAGTTTATTATAATATATACATAGATTAAGTAAAAGATGAAAATAACGACTCCGGAAGGAAACTAAAGGAGTCCCATTCGAATGTATTTTTGAAAGCTCAGAAAGCTTCGTTTCAAAAATAGTAAATTTCATTCAAAATCTTAAATTAACAAAATGTACGAAATAGAGGAACCGAACTACGACAATAATTATGTCCTTGGTGACGCTACAAGTTCAACTGCATGAACTGCTTAGAATAAAAAGAACAAACAGGCCGCGATTTCACTGAGTATTACTCATTACTTGGAAAGAGTAAAACTGAAACATCATATGAACTCACACAGAATCCACAGTTTCACCGACTTAAATTAAATGACCATCTCTAATTTGTTCACTGAAAAAAAAACTGAGGAACCTAATAACAGCGCTGCCAAAAATTTTCTCTGGTTTCTAACCAGAGACCAGGCCCAATTTAAGCAGGTTTATACATCTTAACGAACGAAAACAAGGCTTCATCTCTGTTGCTCGAATTTCTGATCTCGTAACGCAAGCTATTCGCCCTGCAGCTACAAAGTAAGAAGCTAACTTTAAAGTATTTCCCAAAAATGCGGTCCATGTAGGTCATTATGGATTTGCTGTCTATTTCAAAACGGGGATAAAACATGTACATAACAAAAATGCTTTTTATTGTCATGCAAATAAAAATCACTTTAATTTGCATTGGGCCTCACTTTAAAAGTAAGAGTGTTTAAAGACCTCGAAATGGCCTATTAAAACTTACAACTGATTATTTACAACTACTGCCAGCAATGCCACCTTATTAACAAATACGTTAATCTACTGAGGCAGTTTTGTTTAAATTGTCTCTACCCATGCAGGCATGAGCACATTCTCAGCAGCACCGCTTACAGACGCCGCTGATGGTGAGGCATTGCCTGTCCGTGCACTGTATGAATATGATAGATGCACATCCTCAGCAGTACCGCCTGCAGACACTGTTGATTGCAGAGCATTTCCAGTCTGTGCGCTGTATGAATATGTTGGCGGCACATCCTCAAATACACCGCTTATACATGCCTCTTGTGATGGAGTGTTTCCTGCCGGTGTATTGTATGAATAGGGTGGAGGTCTCTCATGTTCCTTTGGTTCCTGCTGTTGAAAATGGGTTTACATACAAACATAAAACAATGACAAGTTTCTTAGATGGATTACGTCCAGGCTTTTTTATATGGAACACTGTTACAGTAAATGAAGTGGTACTTCAGTTTTAATGTAACGCAAAGCAACAATTTTTCCAGTTAGAATGAAGACCTACACCCAAAGGCCATTTTTAAAATGGTCAACGAGAGGTACCGGGATTGATACCCGCGGGTTCTCCAGTAACATATGTTGAGATTGTTCGAGCGACCAGCTCGCTAAGCGAGAAGATACTGTGAGTCTTCTTATATATATTCGTCTTTCGTCGTTGTCTTTGCGCTCGTACAAAAAGTTGGGGAAACCTTGGTCTCCTATTTACAAAAACTCTCAAATTCAGCTTATAACTTCCTGCTGTGTTTTTTTTTTTGTGTTACAGAACTAAACGAACGATTTGTTAGCATGCAGTTGTTAGCATGCAGCACTACTGTCTGTAGTTACCTGTGGAGATAAAAAAGTGGCTTGATGTCCTGTCACAGGAACGCCATGAAGAGTAGTCGCTATGATACCAGTTGGTTGAGTAACCACAACACCAGCTTGGTCTGCTGGGTGCATTGGTTGCGTTCCAGCACACAGTGCGTGCTGCGTAATGGCCTAAAAATATATGTTATAACAAAACAATAACAAAATCCCAGGAAATACTGGCTCATCTGACAAGTTTACATGTTTGGGCTAGGCACTGATATCTTCTTATGAACTTACATATGAAATTTAAAAAAAAAAAGTAGACTGAGGAAATGTCCTCAGTAAAACGGTTAAACCTTCCCTCAGTTTGGTTGTTTTGGTATGAGTGCAGAACTAATGAAAAGGCCTATAGCGAAAGAGCTAATTGCTATACGAAATAACGAAATAACAGATTTATTGCATGACTTCTAAGATAACAGGAACAGCAATCCAAAATGTTTTGAGCGTTTTGAGAAATATCTTAGGTTAAGAAATGAAGGAAATTCTGAATCAAAGAGGACTAGATGCTGATTTAACCTGAGATTAATTTTACCTTCAACATATATATTAGTATAAGACAATTTTCTTTCATAAACCTCATCGCTCCAAGGATTAGTAAATACTCTGCCATTATTCACCTTAAATTTTAACTAAGAATAATAATAAATAGTCCAAAGAATGGGTGAGTCAGAACGGAGTCTCAACAAAGCAGAACATTCAATGAACCAAAGTTGGAAACTAAGAAGAATTAAGTAAAACATGTGTCATGTTACTTACAGTGGGGCCAGATGTTCCATCACACACAGCTTTATAAGAGTAGATAGATGAAACGAGACCAACAAAGAAAACCAATGCGGATAATATCAATTGGCAGACAGCCAATCCCATTCCATCGGCAGCTTCACCTCGTTTTGTACTTGACCGGGAGTTTGAACAAGGCCTCTTAAAACTGGTACCTTCCACAAGCCAATCTTCCCGGCAATTAAGGATGTTGGAAAACTGGCCAACAGCAAAGCAGTAGCTAATGAACATAATTACAGAAATGACACATACAGTGATGGAGAATCCCAGGAAGCATCCATTCTGTAGACAGATGCAAAAATAACTTTTAGGTTGCTTATTATAAATCACCGAGTTATTTATAATACGCCGCCAGTGTCTTAAACCATATACACTTTTTTTTAATTAAAAGCCAGAGCCAAAATCAAAACTTTTAGAAATAGTGAAAAAAAAAAACTTAAAATTTAGCAGTCTGCAGTGTTGAGTTTCAGATAATTACGCCATTGAGCACTGGCGTTACGTTTTTGCTCTTATTTTGAATGGAACATAAAGGACCGCTCATTGCCATTCTAAAAAATTAAAGGACATATACCCCAGTCATGTGTTGTCTACAAGGGCTTAGATATAAGGCCTTGCTCTTTACAGACTTATTTTAAGGGGTTTATTTCTTGCAAAGTATTTTCTGCACATCTCATGAAGAGTCCATTGCATATATTTCAAGCCTGGGTTCGCTGAACAGTTTAATTTGTTTGTTTGTTGTTCTTTTCTTTTTATACTATTTACTTTCTCTCCCCCGTTTTTCCCTTCGTTCCTTCTGCTTCGCGAGCTTTTACATTACAAGTATTTCTAGTTATGAGAAAAACATATTCAAAGCTCACTTAGAAGAAAGGTTTTTAATTATTGATGAATACCTTCCGCTTTAAAACCCATCAATTTTAGAGCTTTTAAAAGGAGTTCCCCTTGTCAAAAGTTAGTTGGACTAATTATATAATAAGGACTATCTGTAGTCAACGATCGCCAATTACATTTATATGTACGTAACACTTCTACCTATTCCGAAGAGATTTTTTTATTTTTATCACTTTAGGTTAAATTTTTTATTTCATAGATCAAATCATAATTATGATAATGCATTTTTATGTATGCTTAGTTTTGCAATCTCTGAGTGCAACATATATTCATTTTCATGCCCAATTCCATTATGAGTAAAAGTCCACCCTAAGAAGCTAAGCTAAGAAGCTATGCTAAGAAGCTTAGAAATTATGTTTTTAACCGCCATTGCGTCACATTCATTTGTAGTCTTAACCTATCCCGTAGGTTAATCACGTACAGTTCAGTTTGTTTACGGATTGCGGAATTGTATATTGTTTATGAAGAGAGAATGATGCATTCATGCATTCACCATTCTTAGATAAAATTGTGGAGATATGGAAAAATTCTCACCAGGCATTTGTTTGGGTCTGTATCTTCTTTTGAACCAATGTACCCTAAAACTCCACTGATAATTACCTAAACATAGATGATGTGACATGATTAATCCGTTTTAAAATATTAAATGTGCATAAAGGCCACGCTGAAATAATATAATAACAAAGAAACAAATTACATCGCATTACATGAAGTGTATGTAACTTAACATGTACCTTAAAAATCTAAATTCACTATTCATGCGGAATCTGAGACTGACCGTAACGAACAAAAGCTGGGCCAGCAGATATTTTATCCATGTCTTTGAAAACCCCCCGTTCCGAGCTCTAGCTCTTGTTCATGGCCTACGAAAAACTCTCGACACGCGGTCTTTCTTTCTCTCTCAATTTATCTTATCTGCTCAGTCAAAAAAAAACAACAAAAAAACATTGGTTTCTGTCTCACCCTCTTCAAAGTTCTGCCATTCAAAACGTAAGTCGATCGATCTTATCAAGGAAAAGAAATCTATAGAAAAACCCAAAGCACATAACCTTTTCAATTGACCTGCTTTTCCTTGCAAGGAATAAGGGGAATATATTCCAAACATTCAGGGAGCAGAATGACTGAGGCCGATCGAAATAATGACATTATTTCTCGCGTCAATGGCGGACGTCGTTAGTGACAAATGAACGGTATTTAAACGAGGAACAGGAGGTACTTCGTATAAAAATGCTTACTGGAGCCGAGAAGAAACACTAGCACATTTCCTTGCAGAAAGTCACCCGCTTTATCTAGCCTCCCCCTTCGCAGACGTTCTTAGGGCTTCTTCATCCGTTCCTTCCTTCATTTCGCAGTCAGCATAAAAACTCCCTCATGCCAACAGCTTCCCTACCGTGGTTCTTTTAAAATTTGTTATGTATTTTCCAAACAGAAAGCAAAATATCCTCTGTGTCATTCAATTTTCGATGATTCCGGCGCTTCTGGAATTTCGTCTTCGAAATAATATAAACTAAAATGTATTTTGCTTCGACAGCGTTGACTGTGAAGCTAATATGTTAACATTTTTTTCTGACCCACGCAATATGAGCAGAAATTCAAATGTACTTTGCATTTGAATCCACTCTGAAGATTACTCTAACTTCCATCAAGTTTATATCTTTTCTTACCCAAAAGCCAACCCATACTCCAAAACCAGCGTCCGTACTCCAGTGATGAACAACGAAAATGCTTCCAATACCAAGTAATATCATCAAAGAACCACACACTATCTGGAAGATGGCTGAATTTCGGAGAAATCTCGCTCGGTAAACCATGATTGCAGTTCAACTGAACAGTTACATCGTTAAAATTTTTCATACAAATTGAAGAAACCTTCCGTATTCGATAATAACTTCGACGTCAATATTCCAGGAGGCTTACAATTAGTAAGGTTGAGTGAGTAATGATAATGATATTTTTTTTATCTCCAAGATATCATACTAATAAGCAAAGGTTTTGTTAAGTTTATATCAACGATTAAATCCAACGAGGGTTTGGAAGTCGTCATAAAGCCATTCGCAATTTCAAAATGATTCAGTGAAATAAACTGTAAGCGAATTCAGTTGATAACTAGACCAGAGCTAGTTGCTGACATGACTTGGTAACAGTTGAGTAAATTATTTTTATATTTTAATTAGATAATAGCGTGTATTGACGACACGATATTGCAGATCAATTTTACGCTTGATCATGCATTCTATAAGGCAAGATAGGATTGGCTTGCTCATTAAGAGGTTTCTCTACTGTCCTGATTATATTTACTATTCATTTCCCTTTTAATGTTCAAACCTGTCTTTAAAGCAGATTGACCTATTGCATTTATTTCCTATATGAAATCTTTTTTAAAAATGCCTTTCTTACAGCAGTGCAGTACTAAGTTAGTTAGCGGATGTCACTAACTTGCCTGGTGACCGCTGGTACTTCTTAGGAACCGCTTGTGTAGGCGCGCTTGCCGCCATTGCATAATTTGAAACCGAGAGGGGCTGATTACGAGTCCGTTCATTTAACAATTAGTCGCCGAAGGCGACTAATTGTTTTAGCATAATTACATTGGTGGTTATTCGAGAAAATAAAATTATTGATCGATTTCCGACCCCGAAACATCAAAAAATCTGGCTGCCATTTTGAAAACTGCTAGCCTTCAATTTTATAATCACCGCGCAGTGATTATAGCGGGATAAAGCAAAGCTCCTAGCCAATCACAGCGCTCTATTTTCGATAATCATCAATAGTAAATATACTAATATGGATTAGTATAATCACCACATGACGTAGTACAAAAGACTGAAAAGACACAGAACAGTGATGGTTTGCGGGCTAGGTTTCTATTTTATTATCCGATGGTGCGCCTTGCTTTATCATTCTTCTCTCTCCTATAATACTGTCCTTTGGTACCTCTGTCCTGGTGTGCCAAACATAGACCTGACAAGGAATTATTGACACATTCAGTATTATTTAACTTTGACTTTAACTTCCTCAAGAATAAAGGAAAATAGGTAAAAATAGGAGTGCGTATTGCGCAGTTAATTTCAACAAATTTGATTTGGGAATTAACTGCTTTATTTTTTACTTATTATTGTGTAAGGTTATAATCGGACAGTTAGTAATGGTAACAGGACTGAGTGGAGTCCAATTCGGTCTGTAATCATACGAGTGATTGACAAAATCGGACGATCGCATAGCGGGAGTCCGATTTGCTTAATCAGGAGTATGATTACAGACCGAATTGGACGACACGAAGTTCTGTTACTAATTAATCATAACTATAACAAAATTTGTGATATAATAGGCTATTTTTTGCATCAAAACACAACAAATTGGACATTTTGTTTTGCTAGCATTGAAAAAAAAGCCATTTAAGCGCGCGCTTGATGGCGCGTACTGTCCAATTACTTAGGCATGACGCGTACTGTCCGATTAAACTGTCCAATTAAGGCTGAAATCAGGGTAGTTGATAACCAATGAGATTTGACAATTTTGTTATAGTTATGATTACAACAACTAATAATGATCCACCAATCACAGACGTTATCGCAATAAGCCTAGCAACAGCCACTTACCCTATCAAACTGGAGATTTTCTAAAATGGACGAATTTGTAACATGGACAGTGTCCTTGCCAGTGATATTTTCCAAACGTTTGAATATTAATTGGTATTAAGCTCTTTCACAAAAAAGAATGCATTTGTTTTCTCGGACTTGTAATGGTTAAGATAAATTGGTAACAGGACTCCGGTTTTGTCAATCACTCGTACGATTATAGACTGAATTGGACTCCACTCGGTCCTGTTACCATTATCAATTATTCTAGTGTGTCAACTTAGTTCATTAATTAATTTATTATTATTATTATTATTATTATTATTATTATTATTTACTAACTATGTTTACCTTGCTACAGTTTGGCGTAACAGGTTCCAATTCACCGATTGTTGTTATTTGAGTCAACAAAGAAGACTCCAACATTCCCGCCTTTTCAGGAAACAAAAACTCAGCTTTAGGGAAATCTATTAAAAGCTTCTTGAGATTTATTGCAAAAGCGGCCATGTCGATAGGGAATGGACGAAACAAACCCCACTTCGCGTGGAAACCAATGACCTGACCATCTTTACATACGGGACCTGCCCAACGGACAGCACCTGTAAAGGCTACAGGCCAAACACCAACACCTTTAATCCAGCGCATCTAAGAGCAAAAAAACAAGTTATGTGACCGCTGGAAACAAAACAGCTGCAGCAGCATTAAACTTTCAATCTTCCTTCATCCTCCTGATTGAGCGGTCATTAACTTTGTTCCAAAAAGAATAAAAAAGATCTGACAGGTAAACTAAAGCAAATTCTTATTGTTTTGTGAAAAAAAGCTGTGAAAGTGGAGTTTTTGCTTTGACACTGTAACGATTCCGAATTATTATTGTATTAAATAAAGAGAGAAATTATGGACGTTTCTCGTAAAGTTAAGCAATGACGAAGAGATTTTCTTTTGCGACCTCAAATTTTCCGCTGCGTGGCACGCAATGCATTCCGGGTAAGTAGCAATTTCCAATCCTAGCATCATGTAGGATGCACGTTTAATAGCCTTAGCTCTCACCAGTCTCCCGTAAATCTATAGGTAAGTCGGTATGTAGGTAATAAATTTGGACTAGTAACTGACACGTCCTAAGAAATTAAAATGGCTTTGTGAATTCGCGGTGTATCAAGGGAAGGAACGAAATAAAACTGGCGAAACACTTTTTCTCCCTCCTTCCCAAACGTTTTTTCGGGCTTCAATTTTCCTTTGCGTATTCCTTTTCCAGAATAAAGTGGCGACCAAGTGGGAGTCTGGACTAGTAACAAGACGATCATACAGAGGAAGATTATACAGCTATTTCAAGAAAGGTTGTCGGAAAAAGTGCACGCGACAATCCCGAAAGGTACTGTGGGTGATTTTGAGTTCCCTGTTGTTCAAAGAAATTTTAAAGAATGGCACGAGAGGCCATGGACATATGTCTTTGAGTGCTAAAGGAAAGCAACAAAGGTAGATTCGACAGCTACAGTGTCAGGAAAAGTGCGTTGATCGCATCCCATATTACCTTTCGGGATTGTCGCGTGCGCAGTTTTTTCCGACAACCTTTCTCGAAATAGCTGTATAACCTATTCAGTCAACAAACCTCATCAAAGATGCGGCTATCATACGTATTGTCATCATCGGCAAAATATACCACACCAGGGGTCCTGTGAGGGTTAATGTTCTTTCTTATCCACTGAATGCCAATGTTCCTCTGTACCACCCCACGTGGCTTGGACCGTCTCATCTCGTTTTTATGCCTTCGAAGAGTATCTGGAGTCCTTACATTTAGATGCGTATATTTCAAACGTGAATTCCGCAGAAAATTAGCTACTAAGTTTGTTTTATTCACAGAATCTTCCACCACAATCCAATGTAAGTTCTTGACAGGCTTAAAAGCTTGTGATAGTCGTGTTAATTCAGCCTTTTGCACAAAACGTTTAAATGTCGGCGTGACAACAAAGACAATAGGTAAGTTAAAACTTTCTTGTGTGTTGTGTGTAAGTTTTAACCGATCTTTAAGTACATTATTTGCGCGCAGTTCTTGAGATAACCGTATCAGATTATTTTTTAAATCTTCTTCGTTTTTCCTTGCTTTGATCAATTTCTCGACGAACATCTCTTCTTTTTCTTTCATTCGTTGTAGTTCTCCCTCCAAAGCTTTCCTCTTTTGAAAGATGCTTGCTGAGTTGGTGAACTGTTCCTGGATCCAAGGTTCTGATTCTGTGATAAATAGAGCGAAAACAATGTTTTGGCGTTTTATGATAAACTATATTTACAGAGAACAACTTTAGTTTCTGTTGCATTCACAAAAAAAAAAAAGCTCATAACGATGATTCAGGGAAACTTTACCTGGCGGCAAATTCCTGACCATCAGTTTAATGGCGCTGAGGAATATTGTTTAAAAATCAACAACTGTATATTAAAAATATGAATAGACTAAACGAAATAAGAATAAACAAGTATGGACGGAATAGAAGCTTTTTTAAGAAGGTAAGTATTTCAATGGAGTGTCCCACAGCTTGGGGCGGCCAACGGTTAATATTTTCCGCCAAGGGTAACGATTAATCCCTCTCTTTCAGTCCTTCGCTATCTCTCCTAGGCATGCGCAATGCTGGCGACCAGTGAGCTCGCGAGAATTTCTACTTTGGTATTGAATGTCTTATGGCCGCAGTACATACCTCTCCGAAACAAGCCAACAGCATCTCTTGAAGTTATTTCATTGTGAGATTTATCCATCTCCGATTTATCTTTGAGCATAAAATAGGCGAAGAGACTGAGAAGAACAGCAAACGTCACAATCTTTGTACTTCTTTTCCTGTTTATTCTCCCCATTTTGAACTTGTCTTCATAATGTGTTGCTGAAAAAAGTGAGAGGGTTGGTAAAATACGTTAGAAGCAATGCCAAAGACAAAACGAGTGAGCCAGAACAGTCAGCTCTCTCTTAACGGACATATGTATGTATAAAATGAACATATCATCTAAACTCAGTTGGTCCCTCAGCCTTTCTTTACTCCTTTTAGTTAAGAATAATAATAATAATAATAATAATAATAATACTTATATAGCGCCGATATCAATATTGCTATTTTCATCAGCGCTTAAAAATAAAAATATTTAAAATAAAAATAACAATAACAATAAGTGCATAAAGTATACATGCAAAAAGTGCATGAACCAACCAAAAAGAGTAAAACAATTATGTCAACACTAAAACTAATTACCTAGACTACTTAAATCGTAAAAAACTGCGTAAAACCTACTAAAGGCGAGATTAAAAAGCACATAAAATCACAAAAAAGCTTTCCGAAACAAAAATGTCTTGAGTGTCTTTTTAAAAGATGCTACTGAGCGGCTACTCCTAATTAAATAGGGCAATGGATTCCGACATAGTTGAGGAGCAGCAGCAGCAAAAGATCGATCTCCCAACGTTGTTAAAGTCTTGAATTTCACAGGATTTAGTAGCAGTCCATCACAATCAGAGCGTAACTTGTATCTACATGCTTCTTTAAGACTAATAAGTTCCTGGAGATAAAAAGGCGCTAAGCCATTGATAGCCTTATACGTTAACAATAATATCTTAAAGTCAATTCGGAATTTAACTGGCAGCCAGTGCAGATTATACAGCAACGGTCTTACATGGCAGTATTTAGATTCCAGGAACATTAACCTAGCGGCAGCATTTTGGACCCTCTGTAGCTTATTAAGCTGGTAAGCTGGCAGGCCATAGAGCAAGCTGTTACAATAGTCGACACGACTTGAGACAAATGCGTGAATGAGCGTCTCAGTGGACCGCCTAGAAAGATATTTCCTAATTCTTCTTATATTATACAGGTAATAAAAAGCATTGGAACAAGTATTATTTACATGAGAATTCATTGAGAGAGTCGAGTCCAACCATGTCCCCAAGTTCTCAACTACCCCTTTTGGTCAATATTAACTTTGGCTAGTTGTTTCTTGGTACCAATCATTAGGAATTCCGTTTTATCGTCAGTGAAAAGTAGTTTATCATTTGTCATCCAATTACGTATGTCATCCACACAGTGCTGTATAGCAGTGACAGCCACAAGTTGCCCGGTGCTTATGTTTGGACTGAAAGACACATACAACTGCGTGTCGTCAGCTTAGCAGTGAACCGTGGGAAGGTGCACCTTGATGACATCAAACAATTTGCTCGCATAAATCGTGAAAAGCAATAGCCCGAGGCAAGAGCCCTGTGGTACCCCGAAATCCAAATTCAAACTCCGAGATAGATTTCCTTGGACCATAACACGTTGAGATCTTCCATTAAGGTAGGAACAGAACCATTCAAGTGCTGTTCCAGATATACCAAATCTTGAGTGAAGCCGACTGAGTAAAACATTGTGATCCACAGTATCAAATGCCGCGCTAAGATCTAATAAAACCAGTAGTGTTACAAGCTGTTTGTTCATGTTCAACAAGATGTCATTTTTCACTCTCAGCAACGCTGTTTCTGTGCTATAATTCTTCCTATAAGATGACTGATTGGCAGGGTAAAGATTGTTCATGCAAATGTGACTGAGTTTGGTTATAGACGGCTGACTCTGTCAGCTTCGAAACAAATGGTAAGTTACTAACGGGACGAAAATTCTTAAAGAGAATGTCGAGGCCAGGTTTTTTAACTAACGGTAGTACTAAAGCTTCCTTTCAGGCGACAGGAAATTGACCAGACTTTAAGGACATATTGATTAATCTTGTAAGTACAGGAAGTAGGACATCACATCGGCTGACCAGAGTTGAAGGCATATTGTCAAGAGCACAAGATTTTAGAGACGAATGCTGCATAAGAGACTCAACATCTTGTTCCGTTAACATCTTAAATTCAGTGAGGTGGACGAAAGACGACTCAATGTAGTTGTCTCTCTATCGATAAGATCTAAAGGCGGACACATATAGTGCCTGTCCTAAAGGTGTCCTGCGTCTTAAAGAGAGTTGAGAGCCGAGAGAGGTCAATATTGTAGAAATTTTGGAATCTTTTGGACCATGCAAGGAAAATGAACGAAACAGACAAGCACGCGCACTAGAGAGTTGTTCGTATTACACTGTTCGAGATTATAGAAAATTTGGAATCTTTGGTACCAAGAGATCAACTGTCCGAAAGAGACAGGCAACCACACGACACAGCTCAGCTGACGGTATAATAAAGTTCGAGCCGGTTCTACGAAGTTTGGAATCCTTGGGACCAGAAACTTATATATAACAGACAGCCATTTGCCTTTACGAACTGCCTGTAACAGGAAACTACCCATCCACCGAAAACTGATGTGCTAGAAAGGTGTCTGAGAGAGAGAGAGAGAGAGAGAGAGAGAGACTCGACTGTTTTAACAGCAAAGTATTCAGCATGACTTTCAATGCAGTATGGAAGGTATTTAGGAGAGCTGGCGTTCAATGCTGTTTGCAGGAAACTACTTAAAGATTTGCGTAATGATAGCGACCTTAAATGAAAGTCTCTCTCAAGAGACATATTACCTAAAGCACTGAGTATAATTTTTGAAATCGACGACCGTACGTTAACCGCCTGTAGGGCGTGTGAGCTTTGCGCCTCATACCTCCCCCCCGCCCCTCTCCCCAAGTAGTTGGACTACAACCCTGCAGGCAAACTAGCGTTTTTAACCCGCTAGGTTAAAATAATCTTCATGCATTTCATGGAGTACAAAGCCATTTGAGAATTAATTCAAATTATTTTCTTACCTCTTTGGAATACCATTTTACGTTATTCATGGGAATTGTCACTCATTGATATCAGTGTTTTTCTTAGCTTGTGTCAGAAAAATCATAGCACCGTATGAAAGCCGAGCAACACCCTTGAGTTTCTCAATTGATCCTTCAAATAGTCTTGATTATTAGCAAGTGAAATTTTCAGTCTTGAATGAATTGCATCATTACGGTTAAACACACTTATTTTAATAAGCCGATTATTGATTTGATTTAATATAGCTTAATATTTGAAGGGCGGACCAAAATATTTTACAACGGACTACTTTGTGCTAAAGAGATATTTAAGTCAGAAATGTTAAGAGATCATCATTTAGCTGAAGTTTTAGAAATCGAAAGAGATCTAGTGAAAAAAGTTATTAACAACACACCTTCAAATCTGCGTTTTGATGGTCATAAAAATCCAAGAAATTACTGATATTCCCCAAGCGAAGATCATTTTGCCTAAATTATAATAAGATTATTTTCAATTGAAACATAAATAATCTATAAGAATTTTTTTGTTACAAGAATTCCCTTTGAGATAAATACAAGGGTCTTTTTACAAGTTTTTAAAGTAGCACCTGCAAAAGGCATTTGTTTTATGTTTGAGAACAAAACGTGCAGGCAGGTACCATTAGCGAGAACCTGCATTGGACCGCTTCTCAAATTGCCTAGCAACGGCCAAGTAAGGTGGTTGTCGCACACGTGCAAGTTTCATACTGGGGTGACGTCTTGATTTTATATCGTGTTTACATGTTTGCATGTTTTTTCGTTGTCCCATGACCACGATTCTGAATTGACGAAACTTCGCATGCATGTGCTACCCGTTCCAGTCTACCGGCACAGGGGACCGATTTCACACCTAAACGAGTCAGGGTGGTTTCGCGTTTACATGATACCGTTGGGAAATTTCGTACCGGAGAGAAATTTTCGCTCCGCGCGGCACAGCAACCGTTGTGAACTCACGCCGGTGTGACTCGCGCCGGTATGACATTTTGTAGTGGTGTCATGCTAACAAATACAAAACCAAGAGAGGAAACTAACGTGAACTTGCGCCGACACGAAAGTCGCCCCGGTGTCATGTGAACACCCTCTAACTATACTGTGGACCGGGTTCCCTGGGTCAGTTTCGTAAAACTTTGCGTCACAAGTAACTTCTATCGTCTGGAGTTGGAGTAAGGCGTTTGATTGACCTGAGCATCAGACGTTCGCTGTTAGGTCCGACATTCGACTTTACATTCATGCAACTGGCCGTCGGGCTGTCAATGGGACTGATCAGCCCAACCGAGATTGCTGTCTCGTTTCAGTGTGCTGCATGTTGTAGCCAGAAAAACGGAGAGCTTAGTGCGTCATGGGAAGGATTCAAGTAAAATGTGCCCTTCCCAACTGATATACCAAAGCAGATTTAAAAACCTATGTTCAGGATAAACAGGGCAGGAAAAATTGCGCTTCCAGGGACACCTGTTTCTTTTTAACTACGTTATCTGTTTACCAAGGTTCTTCTTGCCCAGACCCCACGGACCAAGAAACATAGGGGGGGGGGGGGGGGGGGGGAGGGTGAAGCAGATTAAAGGAGCTGTGTCTCGAATTTTGCCAAAATTGTAACGGCGAGAGCTGCCACCAAATTGGACGAAACATAAACATAACCGCTAAACACCAAGTCAAAGAGGGTGTAAATAACATAGCAAATAAAAGTTGGAACGAATAGTCAAACTTGAAGAAGATTAAAACGGATTCACGGTTGGGTTTTGAATCTTGTTAGTCTAACAGTCTTTCAAAGTTTGCTGCTGTTGTTTGAAACACTTTATTTAACGAATTAGGAGAGATATTTGTTTGATACGGAGCTCTGATTTTGTCGTTTACAAAAAGAGATCTAAAAACGATTCATCGCTAACGTCAAATTTCTCAGCGAAAAGATACGCGTTATTAGCAATATTAACCAAATGAAAAACCCCTCTAACGCAGGTTTCAAGAAACAGTAAAATAATATTTAATTTGTCTTGTTTTTACACACTGCATCTTCGCGAAATGAAAATGAACGTGTGAAATGTTACACACGTGCAAAAATGGTGGGAAACCTTTTTTTCTCTGATGTGGAGAATAATAGTTAATTTTAAAAATATGGTGTCTGCAGATCTTCGTGGCTCATGATGACATGACAATCAAGTACTGTCAGTGCCCATAAAAAGCCAAATCCGTGAGATATCACATCGTAGTTGTACTGGTGCGTAATAGTCCAGAAATCGCTTTGATCTGATCACAGCTCACTAAAGCGAAATTTTAATGGCAGTAGAAATAACTTGAATGTATTTACTGCTAACAAACAGGATGGGGGGGGGGGGGTCATGCGGGACTAAGAAAGGACTTGCGAGAGGGGTAGGACAAATTGGGCGCGAAGAGGCGAGTTGAGGTGAAATGACTGCTAACAAACATATGTCTCATCTAGATTACCTAGTTCGCAGGCCACCACATGCCGTTTTGTTACCATGGATTCAATTTATTTGAAACCTGCGGCTAGTTGTTCATTTTAGAAGGAGCGGGAAAGTCGGCGAACGTGTGATCGCAGCGCAGGTTATCGATACCCCTTCTTAGCAACTGAGGATCATTTTTCTCGTTGATCAGCTTAATCCACGTGGAGTTTTAATAACTTTTAAAATTACGTTTGACAGTTTGATTAAGGAAAGTGTACTAGTTTACCAATCGGATAATTAAATTGAAAGACCTTGTTTACAGACAAAAATATTTGCTCCTTCGAAAAACTCCATTCAATTTTGATTTTTCAACTGTTTCCCCCCTTAAATTTGTACAAGTTAGAGTTTAAAACTTTGAAACAAAATATGTCATGTGGAAATGTAGCGACTAAAACAAGAGCTTGGTCACAATATACGACATTAAACCAGCATATATGTCAGATTGATGGTTTTCTTGGAGAATAGCCGGTACCAGTCTTGAATGGAAAGCACTCACTGGTCTTATGCAAATTTTATCAGGGCCTGACAGTGTAAGGTTTAGAGAGGGCAACCACGTGCTGTTGAAATAAAGGAAATAACGATACAATAAATAAAAGGTTGCAATAGTTGTTAGAAAGAATCAAAGACGATTGGCAAGAATACTGAGCGGACTTTAATTACGGCCAACATGGTATTATGTAAAGAGTTTTCAGTTGATGCCTTCACTGCTTGCGAATAGAGATTGGATGGAAATGTGGTGACAGCGATCGAACACATGGACCTGAGTTTTTCTCGTTTGGAAAAAATACGAAGGAATTTAAGTAACTAACTGGATAAGGATTGATGGGAATATATTGAAAGTTTTACTGCACGGAGACAGAAAGTTACTGTAAATCGTCTCATTTAGTCTTAGTTTCAATCCTACAAAATGGTAAGTTGCTGTTTATATTTTTCTTGTGACTTTCAGCTCAGTGTAACTTTTATTTACAACTTTGTTTAAAATGAAATTACCAATCATAAAAGCGAAAAATACCACCGAACTCATGGATACATTATTAGTAAGGAACTTGAAAAAAAAAAAGCGCCAATCAGTTTTAACTCCACACGTTCGAGTAATCTTATATGCTCAAAAGATTACAACCCTAATTAAGAGCCTTTAAGTAACTATTTCAAGCTCTGGATAAACCGAGGACCGTTATGCTTTTTTAATATTATGCGATTTGAAAATTATTGAATATTTCGACTTTGTCATTTCGTTTTAACAATGGACGGCGCCATTTTGTTTCTGAGCACGTGACGTCTTCTGCACGCGAAGAAATACTTTCGAGGACCTTCGAGGTTTCGCAGTCTAGTAAATTTAAGAATTTGTTCATACTTAGCGTGCGTATGAGTTATGGATGCACGCGGGAAGTTTGGAGAGCACGAAAGATGCGTAAGAGTTGTACGAGGCGATAGCGGCTCAATAGGACTTATATAGGGCAAGCACGCGCGCAATGTTTCTCCCTCCCATTGGTATATCTGATTCACTTCTTTAGCTCATTGAATATTTTTTCATTTCTGACACATTTTTTTGTTTCGATGACTGAGAACAACTAATTTTGTGGTGCACGATGTAAAACCTTTATCCCACTTGACTGGAACTAAACCAGGAAAAAAATGAGATTTTTGACATTTTTTCATCCTACTTAAAGTTTTCTGCTTCAATGTCTTTAGACTTCGAGAATAGTACTAGCTACATATGTGCTGTACAAAAATATTTTACTGGGCACTAACAGAATACGGTCATGCAAAAGAAACCGTAGGGCACATACTTTTCTATTCTTTTCTTTTAGAAATAAAATAGATAAATAAATAAATAACCATTTAGAGGTAGCACATCCACAAAGTGGTTCTTCGTCTACCTGAATCCTGATCGAATTGGGATTTGGAAGTGTTGGTTTTTGAGGAAAACCGGATTACACAAAAGCCTCTCGGAGCAAGGAACAGAACCAACAACAAACTCAACCCACATATGGCGTCGACACTGGGATTTGAACCTTGCTCTCGCCTCTGTGCCACACTTTCTCCCCTTTTTCAGGTTGTCTATTTTATTTGTTATGTTTACTTTAAGGATATTCCATCATTTCAAATCTTCTATTATCTTGCAGATGTTTCGTGGTGGTGCAATCAAATACGTCATTTTTCTTAGTGTTCTCCTTGGAATTGTAATTCTAACGAAAGTTTTTCAAAATGTTATTGAAAACGCAAGCATTAAAAGTAAGTGGTGGCGCATTTTTTACCTAGTATATTTTTTATGATTATCAGAAGATCGAGTAAATGAGTAATAACCGTAAACTTGATTGAGTTATTTTTGATCTGTTTAAAGTTAATATAAAACTATTCAACAAAACTTTTAAAGAAGGCAATAAGTTAAGAAAATATAACAAATCATATATGAACACTTTACTGTGGATGCAAATTTTAATTAAGAAGTGGTCACGCATTTTGACGCTTGTGTTAATTAAGGTACAGCATTTCAAATGAAAATATATAAGTTAACGAAAGTTGAAATTAACAAGAAATTAACCTGAGGATGCTCACAAAGAAACAAAGCCTGTTGTTCAAGACAACAGGAACAATATTTTTAAGCGAAGGAATCTAGCCACTTTGTTCGAGCGTTCTTCACAGTTTTAGTCATATCCTCAGATCCTGATCCGATAAAATAACGCTTTTTCCTATCAATTAAATCAAGAAATTGGAGCAAAAATAACTGAAGAAAGGTCTCGGAGATTATCACTACATTTAATTAATGGTGCGAAAATAAACATTAACACCCTCCATTCCAAATTAACGCGAATTTTTGAAATTCGCGTTTATTCTGTGAAGCGTCAACTTCCTTTAACCCTCGGACCTACACGCAAATTCATACCCCAACGTGGTACAAGATGGGGGGGGGGGGGGGGGGGAAGGAGGTGGATGGAACCCTTCCCCAGAGGTTTTGATATGTTGCAGTATTTCGAAACGAAATTAGCCTTCAGTGGAAAGCCTTTGATCTCCCTAACAAGATGAGGTTTGGAGCTACTGGAGGCCTGTGACGTCACCAACAATGGTTGCCATTCTGGGCTGAGTTGCTCGAAGCATGGTTAGCGTTAACCATTGGTTAAGCAGTATCAAAACCAATACGTTGTCAAGGTATTAAACGCTGGTTAACGCTAACCATGCTTCGAGCAACTGGGCCCTGGATTTTACCAAGATTGAGAAATCAGGTTAAAACCGCGAGAGTTGGTAATTTTTTTGTGCTTGACATGAAAAATAACACATAAATAAGCACTTTGCATGATTTTAGCCACAAGATTTTCTTGTATTGTTGAAAAAAGTTGAAAAACAGGTTTTTTTCACTCAAAAATGGCTTGACCACCTGCTACTTATGACGTCATATCTCGTAACCATAGAAACTGGCCATCACTGAACTAGTCTCAAAATGAGCGCGAGGGATAAACGAACATCTACTGAAAACGACAGGTGCTGATGTCTTATGGTCTAGGAAAAAACTCAGAAAAACCTCATAGGGGGTGGCAACCACCCCCCCCCCCTCCCCCTCCCCGTTGTACGTCCGAGGGTTAAGAAACAATTGACTCTCTAAGAGAAGGAACATGAGACCCGCGGGACTTAGGAGAGCGCAGTGGAAATAAAGCCTGATATCAAAGCTCGTGATGTATTATTTAGAACTTTAATTCGAGTTTGATGAGTAGTCTAACTGGTTTACACAACTTTTTTTCTCATCAGCTTTATATTTTAGTCAATATAATGGTAGACTGGTTAGAAAACTTCCCGGAATTACTACACTCCCAGTTCCCTCTCAACTGGACAATAACAATTCAAAGGATCAGTTTCTTTCACCTAGTGAAACTGCAATTTATGAACAACAACTACTTCAGGAAAAGCTCCAAGCAAAATTAAGAGAACTACAAGAAAAACTAGCCATGCAAAATTCTGGATGGGACCCTAAGCTGCCGACAATTTTTGCCATTACTCCTACTTATAGGAGATTTTTACAAAAAGCCGAGTTAACGCGCACGGCCCAAACTTTAAAACACGTTAAAAATCTACACTGGATTGTCGTGGAGGATTCGCACGAGAAAACCAATCTGGTTAAACGACTTTTAAATCATTTTGGCATTAGATACACTCATCTTAACGTACGGACACCGGTGGAAATGAGGATAGGGCGAAATAAGCCACGGTGGACTAAGTCGAGAGGTACAGAACAACGTAACCTGGGATTAGAATGGATACGTGACAATATTAAGGCCAATGAAACCAAAGGAGTGGTGTACTTTGCTGATGACGATAATACTTACGACATAAGATTATTTGATGAGGTAACAGTATTTTCTTCCTTTTTTTGATTATATACTGACACGAGTGTTTTACTGGAAAATATACCACTCGTAAAATTCATAAAATCTGCATCCGGGACCCGAGTGGTTTATTTTCCATAATCTCACACGTGAGTTTATCGATGACGTAATTTCGTTAATTTCTCTCTATTGTTTTATCGATGTCTTTTGTCTATATAATAAAAAGAACATTACACAGCGGCTTGAAGATATGAATTTTATTTTCTCGTGGCGAAAATGTCATCTTATGAAACTTGCCTTAGAAGCATTCTTCGTGGAGAAAACCCTGAAATGAATTTGTCGCTTTAGACATCAAAATGCGAAGGTTATTTCAAGTGGGTGGCTTTGGAGTTTGTTTACTTGCAGTTACATTGTCAAAGTCTTCTTAAAGTGATTGCACTACTATTGAAATGAATTGAACTGCTGCTGCCCAGCTCTATTGGTAGGATATTTGTGTCATGTTGTTGTCTTGAAAAAGTAGTATTTTCGACAGTATCAGCCTTGTTTGTAATACAAGAATTTAGTTTTAAGTAATTCGAGCTATTATAGACCCTAGTAGGTATACCAACAGCATTTTCGATCGCAAGACGTATTTCCTTGACCAATTAATAGTCTTAGTACTAAATGTCGGTGCTCCTGGCTCAGTGTTCAGCGCTTTTAAACAGAACCTACTGAAAACATTGCTAATAACAGACCTAACTGAACTCTTTTATCCTCATTAGATGCGGACGATTAACACCGTTGGGGTGTGGCCAGTGGCATTTACAGGGGCAGCTAGATGGGCCGGTCCCATCTGCAAACACGGTCATGTGATTGGCTTTCATACCAACTGGAAACCATTCAGAACATTTCCTGTTGATATGGCGGCGTTTGCAGTAAACTTGAAAAAGCTGCTGGTAGAAAGACCCGAGGCTCGATTTGATCCTGATATCAAGCCGGGGTTCCTGGAAACCTCATTTCTAGAGCAGATGACCAATATGGAAGAGTTGGAACCTAAGGCAAGCAACTGTATGAAGGTTCGTAGTCAGTGTAATAACCCCGCTCGCCCCCTGAGAGTCAATCATAAAAGATATGGGGATGTTTTGTTTAGGGGTAAATGCAGACAAACGTCGTTATTACGGACACTATGGGGGCCATAGAAAATGTCCGTATTAAGCGAGTTGAATTATTTAGAGAAAATGCTGGGGCTTTCTTTCCCCAGGGACAGAGCAAACTTTTCGCGGTAATAATGGGGTGTTCGTACTTGAATGGGGTTTGGCTGTAATTTGGTTTTATAAGTTACTTACGATAATCAGGACGAAAGGGTTATTCATGTTTTTTTCACACATTGGGCTCACTTGGCGTTGTACTTAAAGAAATATTTATTTCAAAATTAAAAGGTTAAAACAGAAACAAGAAACAAACAAAATAAGTATCTTCGTTCTTTGCCGTGCACGCTTTCCTTTCCTCAAACCTTAGCCACGCTCATATTAGTCCGCGTGGCAAAACGAGCATACTCATCCTAAACACCAATACTCGTCCAGTTTTGCTGAATATAAACAGTCGAAGGTTGTAATTCTGTCACATCGCACCAGCTCGCGACTTAATTCTCTATCCCTGTCGACTTTATTTCATTTCAAGCCTTCTCCCGTTGTAAGCCCCGTATTGTTTTAGAAATTGCTGAGATGCAAATAACATTATATAGAGAGGGTAACGAGATGAGTGACAAATATGTGCAGTACCTTGTAGCTCTCCACTTGCCAAACACACTTTGAGTTTGGGCATAAATAGAAAGTTCTCGTGCGAAGCGACCGATAATGAAACGAACAGAGTTTCAAGAGATGCCCCAATTTGAATTGCAATCAACTGAAGTGCATTCAAACTACAGGATTGTATCCCTTCCTTCGTTAAATTTTCTGTTGTATGGTGATGTTTTTGTAAAGTTTCACTTGTTGTTTTAGGTATATGTGTGGCATACAAGAACCGAAACACCAATCATCAACATCAATGGAGAGAAACAACTCATTAAACGGGGAAAACCCTCAAATCCTGATGTGGAAACATAACTAATCGCTTGCAAGTGGATTCTTCCCGCCATTACCATACTACAGTCTCAATTAGTACCTAATAATGCATAAATTTTTCTTAACTGAGGATTTTCCTTTACTACAGTGGCGGGTTCTTTTCCATTATACAGAGACGAATAATTATGGTAACAGAGGTTTCGAAGCTAGATATAGGACCTCTGGATAAATAAATTCTTGGTTTCTTTGATGCAACAAGGTTTGTTATAACCACACCTCTTTTTAGAGAACAACTGCAGCGTGTCAAAACAGTGATATTTGCCAAACTCAGTTTAATTCAGTCTCCACCAATAGCATTCCCTTGGAATGGGAGGGAAACTGGCATTGACTATTTCTTTTCTTTTTTTTTTTTTCATCGATAAAGCCTTTTCTAGTTCATTTATATGTTGTTGTTTAAAAAAGGAAATAAATAAACGCATTGATTGGTAACAGAGATACGGATGCGGTACAACAGTCATCAACTGAATGTGAGACAGTGGCCTTTGGAATGATGGGAAAACTGATAGAAAGTTAACCTGCGTAGCAGCTGTTTCCGTTTTCTTTTAGCCTAGCGGAATAAGCGCAGGGGACTGGTGCGAGGGCATGGAGTAAAAAGGAACAAAGCAAAAAAAAAAAAAAAACAACAACAACAACAACAAAAACAAAGCGGTGGGGAATTTGTGGGGGGCGGGGGGAGGGGCTATCCGGCGATTCTCCAAACCAAAAAGGGAAGAAGGACAAGGGGACCCCACCTGATAGAAGGTTAGGAAAGGGTGGAGGCTAGGAAGGAAAGGGAACTTTACGGCCGACATCACTTCTTAAAATGGCTTAACGCGATAGCAAAGGTTTTCAGTCATCTATAACTGAGGAAACAGGAAAAAGACGTAACTTTCTGACCAATCAAATAGCGCATTGTGCTGGGCTTAGCCGGCAGTAAGTATTTGATTATGGAAAGCAATGAGCATGACCACATTGCACCTCAGTGTATTGAATGTTATGACCAGTACTAACCTTAAGAATGCGCTGACCGACGGCGTTTCGTTTTTTACAGAGTTGTGGTGTCACCTAACTCTCTGGAACCTTAAAATACTCTACGTTTTTTTATGGCACGGCGTCCCATTTGCACAAATCAGTCCCCTTTTAAAGCCAGAGAGCTTACTATTTGTTCAGAAAAGTTCGGTGAAAGTTTCCTGATAAATAGGTACTGACTTTTTTCTGACACTGAAACCAATAAATTTTACCATTTAGAAATTAAGGGTCTGTTCACATGGAGGTGGGGGACCCCAGGCAGGTGAGGCAACCCGCTTAGATGGGGTAACCCACCTGTCCATATTATCTCTCATTTTTAATAATTTGATCACTTTTACATGATAGGTGGGGTGACCCGCCAGATGTTACCTCACCTATCTGGGGTCCCACACCTCTATGTATTAAACAGGCCATAAAACTGTCAGTAAAAGCGGGAAAAAGGTAACACCTCGGAAGGTATACTAACTATTTTTTCCAAAAAATTCCCACCGCTATAAAAATTTATATTTGAAATCTTTCTGGAATTGCGGTTTTCAATAGAAATAGAGTGCTAATTGACTACGATAGCACTTTGTTGCATAGCTGCGAAGTACTGGCTAACATCTCTAGGTGAATTTGAACGCTGTTTACAACGCTGAAAGGTTTCTCCTTTGCAATTCGTAGGGTAATTACAAACAAGGCAAGAGTTGGAAACAGTCACTGAAGAGTCTGTTTTTTCAATACAGTAAAGATACAAGTTTTGTCTATCAAATTGTTCTCTCAACACAGCTTGGTTAAAAGAAACCACATAATATTTTTTCTGCGCTGAAACGTCAGTGCCCATGAAAATTATCGTCATTATCTACTGTACGTTACAAACGAAATTTTTTAGTTTACCTCAGTGTAAGAACCGGTGAACTTTTTCTTTGTTTTGCACCTTTTGTTTTCCTCAAGTGTTCTTGTGCCTTGACTGCTTTGTTTCCTTTATTTTACAGGATGAGCCAATTTGTTTTAAGGAATACAGATTGCAATTGTCCCTTTTAGCGTTTTTTTTTTGTTGCCAAAAACACATTTTCGATTACGTAATTGCTACTGAGTAGCATTGTTGGAGTTACGACTGTTGTTTTATGCTTATTTACTTCTTAGACCGAAGCCACATCAACTATTGCAGATGAACAAGTCAACAAGTACAGTTGCTTTGAATGCCACCTTGCATCAATAGTAGCATTGATTGCGGCTTATTTTTGTTCCGAGTAGCGCCACAAATTGTATTACATTATTTTATTAAAATAAAACTTATTTTAAAAGTATTGCATGTCTTAAATAAGCTCCGATAGTTAAACGGTTTAAAGTAAAAGATATGTATGTACATAAAAGCAAAGCAGCATTATGTTTAAAACAAAACTGGCACTATAGCAAAGGGCTGATTTATTTTTAACTTATATAGTGGCGAAAAGGGTATGAAGAAGAAGGAAAATTTCTACATAAGGTTGCACTCCAAAAAAAAAAAAAAATGTCGTACAGGCTGACTGAACCATAATAAATTCTTGAAAGCAAAAACTTGTTCATAAATTTTGTATTTGTCGTTTCATTTTCAAAATTGGCCTCGAAAGGATAAAATTGGTTTTAAAGATGGAACACGGATTTCTTTAACTACATTTAGTCTTTTAGTATGGGTAATATTATCCATGGTTTATTGAAAGGCGCGGAAATTAACGTTTTACAAAAATTAATCCCCTAGAATAAGAAATGAGACGTTCCTTTTCTCTCGGAACTGATCATCACTATTTACTTTACAGGAGTATTTTGCGTAGACTACGAGTAGTCCCCAATTTTCCTAAGGGATAGTAGAGCGATCGAAAAGCGAGCGCGCGTGAAAATCATCCCACGCAAGAAAGGCGAGACGCGGTGGGGAGAGAGAAAAACGAGGGACTACAGACAAAGCCCAAGCCTTTTTGAAGTTATGCGTTGCTCTCACAACGCAAAACTCTGATTGATTCTTCCATGGCAATCTGTCAACATATGTCAAAAATGCGCCAGCCGCAATCAACACTCGACATAATCACAATTGACAGAACAAATACCGGTAACTAAAGTTTTTCTTGTAGAAGCAACTAAGCATAAAGCCAACCCAGCAACTGATGAGGTTCGTGTGGAGAACCGAAATCATGATCTTGCCTGATCGCAAAGTTACAGTAACAGAACAGTCGCAAGGCTGTTGACTTATTCAAAAGTTATCACCAAGGGAGAATCTACGCGCTCCAGTCCAAAGACTCACATTATCCTTAGAAAAACAAGCTGGAGTTTAAAATTCATTGCTTCAATAGCAATCACTGGTGAATTTCACGCGCGCTCTCTTTTCGCTCCCTGAGAGAAAAACGGGGACTACTCGTAGTATATTAGAGACCTTTAGCATCAGGCAAACCGCAAACCGCAGTTACGCGTTTGCAGTTTCGCGTTGCCGCGATTTCAAATTTTAGCAAGACGTTCAGTTCAGTTCAGTTCATTTTTATTTAGCCAAAATATAATACAATACAAGAATACGTATAGAAATTGTAAGGTTGCAAGGGAGCCCAGAAGAAACCAGATGAAGCCTGACATTTTGCGGTTTGCGGTTTGCAGTTTCCCATGAAAAACCTGATGCTAAAGGTCTCTATTGTCTAGATTTTTGCGGAAGTTTATAGTTTATTTTATTGTCGTTAAGCAGTTTGGGTGTCCTGTGGTTGAGCCGTGAGGGACTGGTCGCCGGAACAAGTGAGGATGTATTGAACATGGCGGTGGCGAATGTGTTTCTTTGTCTTCAAATGCACGGGCGCTATATAGTTCATGAAAAAAAGGCAGAAGCACTCATTTAAAAACTGCATCGTCGTTCTGATTACTTAAAGTACTTATCTTACTCTCTAGTAACTTTTATCTGGATGTAAACGTCTCTTTTGGGCAACTAAATGCAACCCAAGACTGTTTGTCGAAGAAGCGCATAGTTTTGTTTCGTATGCTGATACTTAAGAAGTTCTTATGTAACATGGATGGCCAGTCGTGGAGAGAAATGCTCAACCCCAAGCCTAAAGTCTACGAATTTGCTCGTGATGGTGCTGTGATTCTACTTAGCAATGTTCTTGAAAAAATGTCGATCAGCGAAAGAAGTTCTGCTTTGGAAACGAAAACGAAAGATGGCGATCAAGTTACCACTCCTATTGTAATTGCTGCCCGTAATGGCAACCTAGAATCGGTAAAAATGCTTCTCAGATACAAAGCAGACATCGAATCTCGTGGAACAGTAAAAGTTGACGATCAAGTCATTGAAAGTTGTACCCCTCTGTGGGCTGCGGCTGCCACGGGGCATCTGGATGTCGTGAAGTTGCTGATCAAACAAAACGCGGATGTAGACGGAAGAACGCTAACGAATTCGACACCCTTGAGGGCTGCCGCTTACGATGGACGTCTAGACATTGTTAGCTGTTTGGTTGAAAATGAGGCTGATGTGAATGCGAGGAACAACTTTGAAAACACTCCTCTGATGGTAGCCTGCTATAATGGGCATATGATAGTGGTCAATTATCTCATCAAGTTTGGGGCTGACATGGATTTACAGGACAAGCAAGGCAATACTGTTCTTCATTATGCTGTTGAAAGAGGTCATTTTGAGATTGCCAATGAGCTTTTAGCTCTGGGGGCATCGCAACTGCCAAATGTTCAACGTTTGACACCACTTCTCTTGGCCAGTAATGACTGTAAGATTGAAATGGTTGAATATTTTATCAAAAGACCTGAGTGTACAAAGGAACAAAGGATTGAAGGTTTGGAGCTTCTTGGTGGTACCATTGCCAATGAGCCAGATGTCTATGATGTTGAGAAAGCATTTTCTTACATGAAACGGGGAATGGAAGAGAGATTTACAGAACCTTCCCACCCATTGCTTAAAAAGCAAATGGAACCACTAGAAGTTTACCAGAACAGAAAGGAAAGTCAAAATTTGCCGGAGCTTGCCTTAATCGAGGGTAATGACCATGCAATTCATATGGAGGGTCTGATTATCAGGGAAAGAATCCTTGGAACAGATAATACAGAACTCCGTTTTCCCATTAGGTACCGTGGTGCTGTTTTTGCTGACTCTGGCAATTTTGATCTTTGCATTGGTTTGTGGGGACATGCAATGGAAATTGGCCAGCGATGTAATCAACCAATCACAGATGATCTCAAGATATTTGCTGACTTTTTTTGCCACATGGTGCAGAGACATTGTCTTCCAAAGCAGAGATACATAGAAGAAGTTTTTGAAAGAGCCATTTGTGAGTATGAAAGACTGACAGAGAAAGTGCAATCCAAGAAGCTTAAAGGTGAACATGAAGCTAAGGTTCTGAAAGATGAGCAAGAGTACGTAGTGTATCGTGCACTCTATCTCTTGACAATATTCGCCAAGGTACAGGATCCAAAAAATCAAGAAAGGTCTCGTGTTTTTGATCTGATTGAGAAGTTCCTTCATTTGAACCCTCGTACTCATGAAGGCAACACTATGCTCCACTTGGCTGTCTGGTGTAATACTCCAACCGAGGAACACTATGTACGAGATGTGTGTAAATTTCCTTGTGTTGAGACCATGAAGCTCATCATAAAAGCTGGTGGCAATGTCAATGCAGTAAATAACAAGGGTAACACCCCTTTACACTTAGCAGTAGCTTATAAACCTGCCACTGGAGGACTGCAAGTGCTGAGAGATGTCTTAGAGGCACTGTTAGATGGTGGAGTACATGAAGATCTTGTAAACGGTGATGGAAAAACAGCCATGGATGTTGCAGAAACAGATGAAGCCCGAAGAGTTCTTTCTGCGAAAAGCCGGCTGGAATTAAAATGCATTGCTGCAAGAGCGGTCAGAAAATTTGGCCTGGCCTATTTTGGTGTTGTTCCAAAGACTGTTGAAAAGTTTATTAGCTTACACTAAGATTGTCAAGGCATCTTCACATGAAACCATAAATACAATCTTAGAATAATGGCTTTCATTATTATTGTATTACAGACTGTCCAACCATCCTGAACTTAGGATTCTCCCAATTTTGCTTGAAAATCCCAAATCCTGACCTGTATGCGATCGGGATAGGAAAACCCTGATTTACACCTAACAAAGTATACTTAAATAAATACCCACAAGAAATGTAAAATAAGATTGAGTAATTGTACTCAAAGCCATGTGAACACAGATAGACATAAAAATGACAATCGACTTAGCAAACATTTTAGACAGAAAGTTTTCACCACTTTGCATGTCTTTTATTCCTCTTAAAAGATAATAAGCCCATTGTGCTAAAAGTTAGCTTAAGCTCCTTAGAAAACTATTGGAGAAGAATTTTATGTCTAGTTGTAAGAAAAATAATTATTAGCTATTTAATGTAAATAGAAGACAATACTGTGTAACTTAAGGAGAGAACTTTAGAGGTTAATGTATCAGAAGAAAAAGTAAAAATGCTTAACCTGAGGGGTGAGTGCATAGATGTTAACTTTGGATGTAAAAAGCTAATGTCTGATGTTCAGAGAAGACAAACTTTGTTTAAACACGAGACATTAGTTGTTACATCTGATGTTGGGGTGTAATGAAAGTTGCCCCTGTACCTTTAACATTGTAGGGTAACTTAGAATCATGAATATTGTTTTGTAAGTTTGCATTTTAGGAGAGGTTTCTTTTACAGGTGACTGTTTTATTGATGGTTTAGTAAACCAAGTAATTTTCCCTTGATCAAAAACAACATTTTGGATAAGGATTACAGGGCTAGGAGACACTTCTGGTCTTGTTTATTTATCTGTAGCATGGTGACCTGTATTCTGACCTGTGGAATGTGACCTGTAACAAATACTGGCAGTGCCTTGTAATGTTTGTTTTGTGATAATTAATAGAGACTGTTCCCACATTCCTGTCATCAGAGACAACAATTTGAGGCCTTGTTTGACAAAATAAATTGCTTTGCTTAAATTTTCTCCCCTTGTTTCACTGAATGTTTGTTCACTGAAATTTTATGTGAATAGTACACTGCAGTGCCACCCTTTATGTCACGGAAACCCAAACTTCTGGCCCCAGTAGTTCAAAAGGTGGATAGCGCTATCCAATGTTCGAACAAACCGAGACCAGGACTAATCAATCTTTGTTCTGAAAGTGGATTTCCTTGTGCAAGCATGCGCTCATTGAACTGATAAACCACTGGTCATAACTGAGCCCACAGTACCAAATGCACAGCTATTAGGCCAAGGTTGAAAATGATGTCCCAGCAGCAAGCAGCACATGCTCAACAAAGTTCTTGTACGATTCATGCAAAGTATTTCTCGAGTACGGTATGCCAAAATTGGGCAAGTGAAAGAAAAGCCCTACTAGCAGGTTGACTGTAGTGCATGATATGATGTGGTTTATATTTTCAGAGAAGGGGTAAAACTCCCATTTTTTATTAGTTTATTTTTTCTTTTCTTTGTTTCAAACTCGTCAGTTTTGTGCTCTTAAATCAGAGCCAACTGTCTCTTACACATGGCAAAATGAACACTAGGAGTTTGTCCTTTCTCTTTGTTTGTCATATCTGTGTACTCTGTTGACTAGACCCCTCTGTTGGGTATCTAATGGTAGTCGTCATGATGGTGTCACTGTGTTACGGACTGTTCATTTGTGTTGTGCTTTATTTTGGGGTCACTTTACACTATTTGTCTTTTAGCTTTTGTGTCAGGTTAAAAGAAAATGTAATGAGTTTGGGACAAAATCACACACAACATAAAAAATGTGTAATGAATTTAACCACAACATAAATGATGTCATAGCACCAAGCTCTTTTAAAAATGTTTCTTTTACTTTGCTTGATTGCAGTGGTAACTACCTTGGACCATTTTAGCAACATCTCACAAAATGTAGCTAGGGATTATGTGGAAAATTATTTTTTTTGTGGTCCCTAGTCCATAAAAGACTTCATTTAATTGAATAGAATACACCCATGGGACTAATAGTTTGTCACATGGAGTAATTATTACTCAAGTCACAGGTAACCCAGGCTCTATGATTGTACCACAGTACAGTTCCAGTAAAATTAGTGTTTGTATGGGGTAAAAATGTGATCCTCAAATTTGTAGGAAAATTATACTAAATAAAGGTCAATAAAACTTACTCTGCAGTTTGAGTTAGTTATTATTGTTCTTAAAGCTCAAACAAAGTTTTGTGATAATTTGCTCAAATTCAACCTCCATATGGTATCAAATTGTGGTACTACCATAAAGCCTGGGTGACCTGTTTTACTCTGTATTTGAGGGCAATTTTCAAGTACAAGCCCCCTGGGGGCTTATATTCGGAGGGGTGATTAAACGGAGGGTCTTTTGTGTTAAGAGTTTAGGGGACTTATATTTGGAGGGGCTTATACTTTACAGTACCCTTTAATACATGCTTTGTACAACTTCAGACAAGGACTTTTCAAGGATTTTTCAAAACTAAGTTGGCATTCTTCAACCTCCTTTGATCACCCTATTGGCTAAAACCATCATGGAGTCATTTACGATTTTTACTTCTTCAGCCATTGTTGATCACATTATTTTATACTACTTTCAACAACAACAACAACAACAATCTTTTATTTCATGCCCAGAAAAGTTTACAGTAGATAAATACATGCAAAGAGAAAAATTAACAATAAAAAAAAAAAGCACAGCCACTTAGAAATAGCTAAGGCTAATTGAGCTAAGTGGCTAGGCCAAGTGGAAAAAGTATTGCAGTAAAGTTACAAAGTATAAAAGATACACACACACACGCACAGAGAACACACAAAAAAAAGAAAAGTGGATGTGCACGCAGAAAGATGAAAATAAAGTACATCAATGTACCAGTTAGTAGTTGGATATAATCAATTCTTTTAAGAGATTTTTGAAGCAAGCATGACCCTCAGATTTAAGTGAGTCATCAATGGAATTCCAAACTTTAGCACCGAAAAAACGAATGTTCCGCACTAATCACTTTGCAAAATGACTGGGTATGCATCTGAGGTACAGAAATAGCATTTGAAATAAAGAAACAGGAAAAAAATTAATATTGTTCATACACAAAAGTGTTTACAGGTTCTTACACCGAGGATAAGCCAAATTTTCCTTGGCAAAATCATGTAATTTTACAGAAAATGGTGCCTGGCATGGACAAGGTTGTGAAGTTCAAGGACTTTTTCAAGACCTGATAAAGAAATCATGTACTTTTCAAGGACCAAAACCAAATTCAAGGACTTTTCAAGATAGTTGTATGAACCATGCCTTATAATGCCTTTGCTGCATTAAAATTGGGTGATTAGTGGTGGTAATTTTGTTCCTTTTCGTATTGCTAAAAGGTAGATTACCAGTAATTCCTTTTTTGATAGAGTTAAAGTGCATTATAATTCATTCAAAATATTTCCCAGTTCTGATTGTCTAAAAGCACACACATAATTCACCATATCCAGTTACTGATGACCAAATTTGGAAGAATTTGGTGTTTACTAAGGAAATGACATAAAAATGCAGCCTTCTACAGGTTAATGAACCATTAACCGAGAAGACCTGGGGACAAGGTTCAGTTGTTTTGGTTGTGAAAATAAAAATGGCTGACACTTCACTCATTTCAAGAGTAAGAACTACATCTGGAACTAGGCGAGGTAATAGCTAAAAACAGCAAAAACAGCAAGAAGAACACTCGGAGGGCGACATCTGCTATTTGGACAATATTTGCTGAGCTGGACAAACGTAAATGTACACTATCGAAGATGAACTTGACGGATCGATGGAGGTAAGCATTGTTTAGCTATGTTTTTAAACTAGGAATTATTTTGAATGAATAATAAAACAATTATTGAATTCGGCCTCATTAATTAACTGTTAATTCAACAACTGGGTTTATAGGCTTTCATACATAATAAAATAGCTCGGTCCTCAATTGTCCAATGTGTTGAAGTGTGCATTTTCTTGGTAATGTATCTCATCTAGATTTAAGTTAATATTTACAATCAACCTCCAAGAGGTTCAAGACTTGAACTAATTGTTGGATAAAGCAGCATCTTGCTTATAGATCAAATGTTCCTGTGCAGACAACATGTTATTCATCATAGTAAACACTCCTCTTTCGTATAAGCTTTTCCCACCAAGTCCGTTCTTTTGATCTTTTCTGCATATCTGAGATGGAAAAATTTATAAAGACAAATAGGTAAGTCTTGAGCCACTATTCCTCTTTCATTGTTTGAACAACTATATAAAAAAAATAATATACTAAGCCCTAGGCTGGGGTAGGGGAGGGGGGGGGGGGTACTCTAGATTTCAAGTGACAGGGATGGTCGAAGGATTTTCTTGAGTTTGAAATTTTCAATTCTGGGATTCTTTTGGGTGGGAAAATTTGCCAAGTTTTTTTAGGGTGTTTCAATGTAAGGAGGGATTTTTTTGGAGAAGATTTGTGGTAGTGCCGACCCAGCCCTTCTCGGCCCCATAGTTCTGCAAAAAAGTAAAGCCAAACTAGGGCTTTGGAATTAAGCATGGGATTTTACTAACTAGTAAGTACATTATTTGTGGTAAACAATTGTCCAGTTAGTGTACTCCTCCTCTATGGAACTATTGTCGACAGTAACTGACATTTTGACCGCACAACCTGTGTGGAAGTTATCATCAAAGTCAGAGAGGTTAGTAATTGGCATTTTGTTGGTATTCAATTCAAGTTATTTACTTGATTGGAAAATCTGTCAGTTGAGTGTCTGGATTAAATAAAATAAGAACTTATAGGTGGGCATACATCTTTTTGATGGTCAAGCCAACACTTCTAAGACCAACAATTTACAGTGAGAGTCCAAAAAACCCTGAAGACTTTGATTTGATTCTGACAGTTCAATTGTGTACTGAACAACCATAATAAAGCACAGAGAACACAAGCAAACCTCAAAGTCACAAACCCATATCCTTTGCTGTTTGTGGTTTAATTTTGTCCCTCCTAATTGGCTATTTCGTTGCTCACAACAACATTCCATAAAATAAAATACTATTTCTGTAATATCTCTGATGTTCACAAATTTTGAATTTTAGAGTGAAATCACCAAAACCAAGGCATCCACAGGACACCCAGATTCCCACTTAAATTGTAGCTAAATCCTTGCTGAGCATAATAAATGGTGCTTACCAGTTGATAAATAAAATTTTGCACCTTCCTTGACAGTTTGCAGGTCACCAGTGAAGGCTGTTTCAGCTTTGCGAGGATACTGTAGAGTTAAAATTAATACTAAGAAAATTGTTGCAGATGATCAAATAAAAATTAATTTTCAAATGTGAGGGCAATGTAGTGTTGTATCAGTTTGCATCATGGAAATTAGCATAATTAGTATGCCTTGTGAGAATTGACTGTACATGTTATATAAGAATATTTATTTAAGGAGTGGAAATATTCAGTAAAGGTTGTTAGTTGCGTGCTTAAAACCAGTGTACATTGAGACTTACAAGGCAGATTAAGATTTTTTCCTTTAAAGTCATGAATTTGCTGAACATGGATATCCAACTTGGTAAAAAAACATGGGTCTAACTTGACGGGTAATGTTATGGGGAAGGGTGTGTGTGGTGGGGGGGGGGGGGGGGGGGAAAGCTGTGTGTGGTTGGGAGGAGAGGTGGAGTTCAACTCAACCGGGCACAACTAGCTTACATCTAAATAACAGTATTAACATACCTTATTTCTGTAGTAGTTTGAGCTTATCTTGATGAGGCTGTCAAGCATCTTCTCTGCCTCTTTTGACTAAAGGAAATATGATCACGATTCTTAAATGATTGTCTTACATCTAGGTAACCAATGTTTGTACCATCACGCATATGCGACATATGTATGTCATGTTCGTTAAGGCATTTACAATCTTAATATCTCTTTTTCCTCTGCTATAACACCAAATTACGTCTTCAATCTGAAAACGGCTGAGATGAAATGGCTGTACTTGTCTTCCACTCGACGACGTCGATATTTCTTAACGTTACATAAGTCAAAGAACTAAGAATCAGGATCCCCTAATACTCACATCTATTTGGGATTTCTTGATGCGTGGAACAAGGTTGCCTTTAAGATGCTCTCCAAAATCTCTTCCTAAGCGGTTTTGGTCAACAGGCCATTGCTCACACACTTGTAAAAATCTCTTGTAAAGCTTCGGTGCAAGAGCTTTTCTAGTCGCCATATTCGATTTATATGAACAAATCCGCTGACCTCTTATACTTCGGCAGGCTGGTAAGCCACCAAGCCAAGTTACCCAGCAGTGTTTGCAAGTGAGTTGGAGAACAAGAAAAATATGAAAAATGTAGATCTGCGCTTTTTCTGCAGTCCTCTTTGGTTTCTATTGGTGCAAACTTTTTTATAGTTATGGAGTTTGTGGAGTATATCAAATCACCAAAAATCGACAAGGTTTCTCTGCGGCGCAGAGGGGAGGCGTACCTGGAAGGAACGTTGTGTGTCACTGGTCATCATTTGATCTTTTCTTCCAGAACGGACCACAAGGATGAGCTCATTGTAAGTGTTGTGATTATATTCATTGTTTTGTGTAATTTCTTTTCTATTTCTTAATGTTGACAACGTAATTACAGACAGCTTGCCCGTTCGGTCTGCCTATTCATGATCATTTAAGTAGGTACCTTGGAAATGGATGACGTGTAAAGAATAACTTATTAGTTGTGCAAACAAAACAATGTATTATGCCCTGGTGGCTTTCTGGGTATAGGGGTTGACTAGTCTGTTAGCCCTTCAATAGAGCAGTTTCAGTATATTAAAGTTTTCACTTGGCTTTGATACTGAGGGTAATAAAACAAAAGAAATGAATCTTAAAAATATAATTTAAATGAATTAAATGTTAAAGCTATTTCTTTTCTTTATTCCCTCAAACCTTAGAGTCAGATATGAATTTTAATATATTATTTGAAATAAAATTGGTCAATCAGGACACCTAAACATGACTTAAACAGGTCCCAAGTTTCTAGTAAGAAGTAAACTGCCCCAGAATTAACAAAAAAAACAGTGTGCACACAGGGACCTGTTGCCTACTTTTGTGCCTGAGTACATTGATCCCGATCTTGTACTTGGGCACCGGTACTGTACCCAAATTCTGGGATGGATATTTGAAAAAATTGTGTAGTTATATTAGTGCGTAGTGAGTACCGTACTCTGGCACCAAGTGTGAATACTGCCTTGGTAAACATGATTAGTCAATATTCCATGAGCACTCATTGGATATGAGTTGGCTTTAATCATCTCATTTCCAACAAGTACAAGTGGAATAACTGTTTTATTAAAAACACTAACAGGCAGCACTATTACACTGTTACTTTTATTAATTTGTAAAGAGGAACTGGAAAAGACAAAGGTCCTCTGTTTTTCACATGTCACACATTTGTGTTTGCGTTTTATTCTGAATGAATAAAAAAAACTAAATTCATAGATCAAGTTTCTCGCCAGTTTACCCTGCCCGACAACTAATTATACCACTGATAAAATACCGCTGTTTAAAATTCTACCACCAAAGTTGTCGGGAATTAAACTATGATGCACTTACAAAAGTTAAACTGCAGAAGAAAACAGTTCTGTTGATTGCCATATACAACGCTTGTTAGGAGCTTGACATTTTGCATATGTATTTTGCTGATTTCGGCAAGTGGCTTTGTGATCGTGAAGAAATGTTAACATGCTTGACTTACTTTGTTCTTGTTGGTTGAGGTAATTTCATTCCATGCTTTTTAATAATGAATCTGTCTATGTTTTCCAGGGGTTGCATTCTATAGCAGTTTTTAAATACTTTATATCTATGCCACGAAATGATTTCCTTTGGTAGTTGTATCCACCACAAGAAAAACATACAAACTGAAAAAGTTTTTTGCTGGTGCAATGATGATTTCATGTACCATATAATTATGGTCACAGAGTGGTTATGAGCTGATAACCCTGGTCCATTGTTTAAATTGGGCAAATCAGAATGCAAGAAATGTAATAACCATTGTCCAGCTTTTAATAATACTTATTATCATGCCACTTAAAAGAAAAGTTGTCTTACTAATTAAAAGTATGTTATTTACAGCTCTTGCACTCAGCAGTGGAACATGTTGAGAAGAAAGCAAGAGGTCAAGACGGGATACTCACGCTTTTTTGTAAGAACTTTGACTTGGTGAAACTAAAGTTCAACAGCATTGAAGAAGCACTGAATGTTGCATCATCGGTTGAAGTTCTGTCAACCATTGGTAAGAAAAATAGCCATAATTATTATTATAACAATAACTTATATTATTATTCATTCAGAATATTTCTCCATTTCTGATTGGCTAAAATCCTATGCATGATTCATCATGACCAGGTTCTGCCTACTAAATTTGGACTTGAGAATTTTGCAATATGAGAAAAATGATGCCAATTGTGCAGGAAAATTGCCAGATTTTTGAAAACTTAACTGAGAAGACCTGGGGATGAGGCTGAGTTGTTTTGGTAGTGAGTACAAAATGGTGGAACATTTCACTTGTTTCATGAGGAAGAAATAGGTGAACTATTGGCAAAAAACATAGCAAAAACAGCAAGAAGACAACTTGATAGACAACATCTGCTATCTAGAGAATATTTGCTGCCTGTATTGAACTACCCTTTACCTCCTAAACTTCTGCCAATAAACAGGCATTTAATTGAAGATGAAGTTAACATTGATGAAGGCAAGCTTGTTTTAGCTTGTTTTTAAACTAGGAATTATTTTGAATGAATTACAAAACAGTTATCGAATTCGGTTTTTGCATCATCTGAAGAATTATGGAGATCTTGGAGATTGTTATCCGCTGAGGCCTAATCAGCCTCTATGTCCATAATTCTTCAGATGATACGAAAACTGAATTCAATATTGAATAAGGTTATTGCTAAATATTACAGTATAGTTTTTTTTTCAGATTATCCTCAGTCAAGATGTTTAATGTTACAGTAGTTTTTGTTTGTATGTTTCTTTTATCAAAGTGATTTCTTTTTTTTTTTTACTTAGGAAACACAAACTTGAGGTATCCTTTCTTCTATCGTCATCTGAAACCTCTTGAAGAAGATGGATGGGACTTGTTTAGTTTAGAAATGGAATTCCCTCATTTGTGCTCTTTAACTCAACAATGGAGAATAAGCCATGCCAATAGTAATTATGAGGTACATTTATAATATATTATTGCAACAGACTGAGTGTTTTTGTATCAACATTATCATTTTCATCATCATCATCATTGTCATCACCGTCATCATCCTAATCATCGTTATCATCGTTTTATCGATTCTTGTTCAGCTACAATTGTGACTCCAGAATATATGACTGAGGTTCAGCTTTGTGTCCCATGACCATGTGATTTCTTACATGTAGCCAGTATACAATAAGGACGACATGCTCTAAATTTTCAAAAACTCATACTGGTTCTGCTAGGAAAAGCTTTTTGTATTCGAACTACAACTTGCATCATCCTTGAAAAGGAAAAATTTGTTTAATGTTAAGTTACCTGCCCACCTACTAATAATTGCTGCAAAGAAGAGGGTGAAAACTATAGCCTCACTCTCTTCACAATTTTATTTCTGAGAGTAAAGTGACAATTTTTTTTCTTACTTTTTTATGTTTAGCTATGTCCCAGCTATCCAGCCAGTGTTATAGTACCAGTTAAAATTTCTGATGATACATTAAAAGCATCAGCACAATTCAGACAATTTGGCAGGTTTCCTATTTTAAGCTACTATCACAAGAAAAATGGGGTAAGAATTAATATTTAATAATAATAATTGTTATTAATGCAATATCGTCCTTTACAATCAAAAACTGTTGAGAACGATTTTCTGAATAATAGTTACAGATTAAAATCATTCTTAATAGTCTCTTATTCTTGATTAAAGACACTTGCATGTCGCTGTATCCCTTTGCTGTTTGTGTTAAAGTATGTTTGACTGTCTGCTGAACAAGAAATATTTCTATTGAATGCATTACTGATATACCATTATATAGACCCCATTTCTTTCCAAGTAATACTGGTATTTTATAGGTGAAAACGTGAATGTGTTTTTTGCAAAAGTCCGTTAAAATGTTGCAGGTCGCTATGATGCGATGTGGCCAGCCATTAACAACCATGGCATCTAAAAGAAGTCGTGAAGATGAAAAATTAGTTAACGCCACTCTTGGAAGTGATTCTAAAGGGATAATTATTGATACAAGATCACAAACAGCTGCTATGAACAGTAGAACAAAAGGTAAATGAAAAAAGTCATGCATTCCCTGATCATCTTGCTCATCTCATCATTATGCAATTCTTGCAAATTTTGTAAACAGGAGAGAACAGTGGAAAGTCACAATGAATGTAAAAATTTGTCAAACTTGCAAAGAATTGGAAATTATATTTTGCATCTGCATGCAAACCTAGGTATGTGCTCATCCTGCTGTCACATTTTTGACTCACTTACATATTTCAGCCCTAACCAAGTGAAGTGATTTAAAGGTGTCATATCATGTTGCTTAACATCGGTGAGAACAAAGATGACATTTCCACCTTATTCTTTCAGTGCTAAACTCTCTTTGCGTAAGCCTTAAATCTATCGCTGGCGTGGGTTTCACATTTTGCATTCAGTTTACATTGTTATAAAAACAAGTTTGAAATGTGGTTGCTAAAACATTGTGAAATGTCAGTTTATATGAAATTCATGTTAACCCATATAAAGTCAATATGCACTCAATATTTAAATTTTTAATGTTATTTTATCCCATGTAAAGTCAACACTAGCTCCATTAAATATGATCCCATGTGTAGATAAGCAGTATTGTTGTGGTGTTTTTGGATTAAGTCAATTTGAGCTGGTCTTATTTGCTTTCAATCTGTGTAGGTGGAGGTGTTGAACCAGAATCACATTATCCTCAGTGGAAAAGAGAATATCAAAATATTGAACGATATACAGCACTCAATGATAGCATTGCAAAACTAGCAGAAGGTACATGTATAACATACAGTACTTATGCCATTGCATGAATTTATTGCTTACAATAAAAATAATATTATCCTGCACGCTGTGTGAAGATACAAATCAATAGTAACCAAATTATAAGCAAAAATCCTTGACATTCCCCTGAAAGAAGTGAGTATGCGTGCATGCCCCAAAATTTTTCACAGTCCTATGTTTTGTGACTGTGTTCATCAAATATTTGACAACTTCCCAAAGTTAGTGACATTGCTCTTATTTACATTGATTTTATTATTTTTGTCTATACAGCAAGTCTAGATCCCAAGCTAAGCATGGCCTCATGGCTGTCTAAACTGGAGTCAAGTTCATGGCTTGATTATGTTCAAAGCATTTTATCCACAGCTTGTTATGTTGCTAAATGTTTGGACAAAAACGGTAAGAGTGCATTTTACAGTTGGATAATTTTACAACCAAGAGAAAGCATTATTTTTACAGCGTATAGTAAAACATTTATGAAGGGGAATGTACATCTGTACTTCATTAGGTCATAAAAAAACTTATGTTTGACATTCTTTCTTCAGTTAGTAAATGACAAAAAAGTAAATTTTCAACTATAATAAACAGAAAAAAAGATTTTTATGTTAGCACCAAGAGTGCCAATGTGGGAAGCTATTGTATTAGTTTCTTGTATTAATTAGCAATTAATGAATGAGGCTGAGTAGGATATGAAAAATTAAGCAGATCTCGGAGGGTGTTATCCACCGGGGCCAAACCCTTGGCCTCGGTGGATAACACCCTCCGAGATCTGCTTAATTCTTCATATCCTACGAAAACCGAATTAATTTAAAATTGCTTTATTATTCATTCAAAATATTTTCTAGTTTAAAAACATAGCTAAAACCTGCTTACCTGCATTAATGTTAAGTTCATCTTCGATAGTGTATGTTTAGGTTCGTCCAGCCCTGCAAATATTCTCCAAACAGCAGATGTCACCTTCCGAGTTGTCCTCTTCCTGTTTTTGCCATGTTTTTTGCTATTACTGCTGTAGTTATTACTCTTGAAACGAGTGAAATGTCCGCCTTTTTTTTCACAACCAAAACAGCTCAACCTTGTCCCCAGGTCTTCTCAGTTAACAGTTCATTAACCTGTAGCAGGCTGCATTTTTGACATCATTTCCTCGTTAAACACAAAATTCTTCCAAATTTTGTCATCAGTAACTGGTTATGGTGAATTATGTGTGTGCTTCTAGCCAATCAGAATTGGAGAAATCTTTTGAATGAATAATAATACCTAGTAGATATTTTGCACTAATGCTTCATTATGGAATAGTTGTCCTCACTTAATGACTAAACCCACCAACAATAGATGGGTGTGGGGAAGGTGCATGATGATGCAGAAGGGGGCGGCAAGCGATCTTAGAAGGTAACCATAGCAACCCTGAGAGTGGCAGCCACCGGGCACCATCATACTAAGAACCTCAGTGGAAGGAGGCGCAGATACCAGAGCAGAGGGAGGGGAGGGATGGGGGCAAAAACAACTATAACTACTGCACGTGAGCAAAATAATTAACTCCTACAAAAGCACTGTAAAATTACTAAGGCCCTGCTAAACCTCAAGACTGCCCCGCATACGATTCCTGGTGGAGACCGCTGGCCAGCATTGTCTCACGTTTAACCTCTCCTAAATTACATTTAGCCACATGTAAAATAAAATTGTACATAAGGTTTTTTCATGGTTATTATCTTTTCAAGGTTCTAAATTTATATTATCTGTGTTAGGAACAACTGTCATAGTTCATGGTGATGCTGGGACAGATGCCACCTTACAAGTCACATCTTTAGTGCAGATTTTGTTAGATCCTGTTTGCAGGACAATTAAAGGGTAAGAATTTTCTGTCAGATTTTAACTATTTTGCACATTTCTGTTTGGTGTACAGTAGATACCTGTGTAAATTCTTCTCTCGCAAAGTTCACTGATCATTGCTAAGCCTGACTCATGCCCAGTCAACTCTCACTCAAAGAAAAAAGAGATGGGTTCCTCCCTTTCGTTTTCCTCCTTCCCATCACCCCTTGCACTCCCTTCAGTCACTCTTATCGCATTCCGTCCTCTGCGTGCGATCCAATAGAGACGACTCGGGACAAGTCAGATGGCTATTGCACTCAATAAACTACCGTAAGTTTAAAATATTTGTAGTGGAGAAGGCCAGTGCTAGTTCTGGATACAATTAAAAAAACTTTTTCAAGTGTAATTTCAAACTGTGGCTATTGTTTTCAATCTCTAAAACAATAGCTACACCAAAGTTAGGATTTAAAAGTATTATCGATTTAACGGCTGGGATGTGAGAGTTGAATGTACACATGTAAGAAAGCATTTCTTTGTACTCTCAAAGTTACCCATGTATAAAATGAGTAATGTTTGATCTAAGGGTGCTTTCCATTTGTCAGAACTGACCGGCCAGACCATTCACACTTTAATGAGAATTTCGCTTTTAATCAAACCTGTCCAGCCAGATCAGTCAAATCCTAAAATAGTCTGCCCCAAGGAGATGGTTTTTCAGCAAAATCTCTTGGAAAAAGCCTACTTCATTGTCAAAATGATTGTTCCGGTAATGGTCTGGTCTGCCAGTTCTGACTTTTGGAAAGCAGTTCATCGTACTACAGCGTATGCTACTTGTTACTGACGTAGTTATGGGCTCCAAGCACTTCGTTTCACAGGAAAATTCTAATATTATTCATTCATTATTGTCAGATTTGAGGGTCTAATTGATAGAGAATGGTTACGTGGTGGCCATCCGTTTACTGAGCGCTGTATTAAAGTAGGTGTATCTCCAGTTCGCTACAAAGGCCAGGGTGCAGTGTTCCTTCTGTTCCTCGACTGTGTGTGGCAGGTTAGTGTTGAGAACAGAAACCATGAAACAATACCCAGCAGAATTTTCCCTGAACAGGAAATCTAGAGGTCTTTTGTTTTCCGTCATCTGAGTCCGGTACACGAAGTTTTGACCGCCGCTTCTGAGTCGCCAAAGCCTCTTTTTGAAGACAATCCAGTAAGAGCGGAGTCTTTCTACAAAAATAATCTTTAGTTGTTACGCAAATAAAACTCACTTAAGTAATACGTGATGCACTTAGAGTCTTTTTGAAAGTGACGATTTTGAAAATTCGGCATATTTGCCACCGTAAAGAGAATGAAAACCTGACGTTATGACTGCTATTCTTTCGTCACAGCGAAGACGAAGGACTTTGATGAAGGCTTTGCTGCTTGGTGCCCAAAACGTCAATTTGTGATGATCTCTGCGATGGCAATTTTTTTTCGTTAGTTAAGTTGATAAAGCCAACGATTTGTGGTGTATTCTATATATATGTAGCAAGCTCAGTACTGGTAAAAGGTTACAGTTGTGTCAATATCTTCACATATCCCTCAATGCACACTGTGGCTTCGTCACTTAATGTTTTTCATTTTTATCAACAGATATACCAACAGTTCCCATGCTCGTTTGAGTTTAATGATCGTTTTCTCATAACTTTGTTCGAGCATGCGTACTCTTCACAATTCGGTAAGCTATCTTTGGACTTTCTTACATAGTATTCGTAGAATGTTTGTGTTTAGAAACAGCTGTTTTCGTTTCTGGCCTTGCACCGTTAACGTGGAGATAAGAATTCTTTTCTTAGAAAGCCTACCTGAATTGCGGCATTTTCTTTGTACACTAAAACGTTATACTTAAAAATCTTTTTAGGTACCAGCCGTTCCGGCCAGGGAGGGCTCCGCAGTATTTCTGGCCCCAGTTGTTCAAAAGTTGGATAGCTCTATCCACCGGATAAGTATTAGGGAAACCAATTGCGCTCTGATCCAGTTGATAGTGATTTATCTTGTGGATGGCGTTGTCCATCTTTTGAACAACTGAGGCCTGGAATATAAATTCTAAAGGCCGATTTACACGGTACAATTTGTCCCGTGCGATGTGCTTATGATAGACCTACAACCCAAATCGTACCCTGTAAATCAAAGTTTCGATGGTCGCAAGTCCCTTGTAAGTGAGATGTGCACGATACAACCCGTGTCGTATAGGATTATTGTAAGAATATAGCTTGCGAAGAAGTTGTGCCGTGTAATCAATGGTTAAACGTTGCACAGGTGGTCATTTCTATTTTTTTTCCTTTTCAGGCACCTTTCTTTGTAATAACGAATGCGAGCGTGTAGCAGCTAAACTTAAAACAATGACAGTGTCTCTGTGGTGAGGCTTGTGCAATTTTATTTTTAAATACTACTGAATGTAGTTGATTTTTCTTTTCTATTAATGATGTTTTTACAAATCTCACTTTTCAGGTCATATCTAAATCAAGCAGATATCCTTAAACCGCTGTTAAATCCAATGTATGAACCAAACAGTTCTGTTCTCTGGCCTTCTGTGGCATCGCAAAGTCTTGTAAGTTCATAAAGAACCTCGCTCCTTTTGGCCTGTGGTTAATGATCATTTTTGGGGGAAAAGTTTGGAAATTACCAGCGCCCATTTACGAATTTCCCACAGGTCGTTATTTAAATTTTTATTACGTCATTTGTTGTGTTGTGAAGAATTTGGTCCTTGACAACCGCTGCCCCAAACTTTCGTCGTCGAAATTTTAAAAAGGATGACGCACATTCTCCGATATTTCTAAAAAAAGAAACCAAACGATTTTTATTCTTTCATGAATGCGTTAAAGGACTGTGTACATCATATTCTAATGTTGTTGCCTTGTCCTTGTAGGTATTGTGGCCAAGCTTGTTTCTTAAATGGAGAGAATCTAACAAGAATGAGGATATTTTATGGGAAGAAGTGCGCAGAATACAAGAAATAAATACGGATTTAAAAAGTAAAGCTATATCTCTTAGAAGGTAAAGGAAGGCATCACAGTCTCGTCAATAGGGTGCAAGGGGAGCAGTTTCAAATAAGTACAGCTCTTGTAGTTTTCCCTAACTGGAGTTTATTCGGCGCTCCAATCTTTATGGTGGGAATTTACATTAGTGGCCATTAACAGCATACCGGGAAGGGAAGCACGTTTAGAGGATCTTTTACCGGGGCCCCTTAGAGGAATGTGAAAAATCAGGGTTTGTACTGTAGCTCAATCAGGGGCACCCAACGACAATTTCCTCCTAAATACGTTGAAAGCACTTTTTAAGCTATCCAGAATAGTTTTAGATCTCCAGAAATGCATTCTAAGGGGGGTAAAAAAGTTGGTTTCTGTTCGGTCATCCTAGGGGATTTTGAGTCTTTTCGAAATCACAAGCAGGGGCACCCAACGGGAAATTTCGAGCAAAAGACCTAAAAACAACAACAAAGCATGAAGAAAGCTTTCGAAGCCATTTTGAGCGTTTTGGGAGATGGCTGGGAAAATTTATCTGTTCCTCACTCCCAGCAAGACTTATGGAAGAGTTTCCAGCCAGCAAGGTGCACCTACAACCTGCAACCTGACTTACGTGTAAGCTTCTCAGCAGACGTATGTCCAGACATTAATGGCCAGTTTGGGTGTGGTCATAGGGCATTACTTGGGGAGTGAAATGTGAAAAAATTAAGCTTCAGAAAATTGTAGGAAATTTATTTGATAAGTTTCGAAAATTGTACATGAATGGAACTGTCAATAGAAAAGTGTAGGCAATAATTATTGCTGCTCTGGACAGAAATTTTACACAAAATAGTCGTCGGATGCCCCTGCTTAATCCGGATAATTGTCTATGGAGGTGACTGTGCGAATGAGGTGTCCGTTATGAATTCAAAGAAAGGTTTAATTTCTAAAGAATCTGCAGTGTTGTGTCGGTGGGGGAGTGGGAAGATTAAGACGCCGTTCTTCTGAGCGAGTCGCGCGAATCTCTGATGAAGGACAAGCGCTCGAAAGTTAGCTTTTGAAACTGGCGGATAGTTTAACGAAAGAGCAATGAGCGGCGAAGCTGAGGGAAAAAAAATTTCCTCCGGCGGCCAGTCTACCATATCCACTCAAAACACCAGCCAAATCTTTGTTCGTTATGTAAGCTTTAACTGTAGTTCGTTTTTCTTCTTTTTTTCCGAGAAGATTGGAAGTCAAGTGTTGATTTTCTTGCCTGGGGAAAAAGTCACCATTCCTATCAAATCTTATGTTATTTTATCCCCTCAGGGAATACGCCGAACTACAAGCCAAAGTATTTGAAGAAAGACGAAAATGGCAAGAAGAACAAGACCAGAGAGAGAAACAACGAACTTGAAACTGAATTTGTGTCAAGATTCTTTCTCTTTGTGTACTTCGTTTATAGGAATTATTTCTTCTTTGCTGGCAGTAGCCACCACAGATTCTGCGTTAGTTAAGTGCAGCGGTTGCCATTTCGTAACGGTGGTGTAGAAAACAGTCTCTTTACTTAAGCGAGAGTTTATGTCTGAGCCGAGCGCGGATACAGAAGCTAACCTCTACGTATTGATCGTATTAGTGTCGCATGTAATCTTCTACGCAGCCGTTATTTCGGTAGTCTGGAGTATTATGGGTATGAGTAGCCCAATGGATCTTATTTTTGATATGGCTATAATCATACCGGCGCTATTTTGAGGTGTAAGAAAATATAAAATTGCATTTTAAAGATACTTGGTGTATATAGCGTCGAAACGAACTTGGCATGTACAAAATCAAAATCAAAAGCAAATGAGTGAGAACATAACACCATGTGGGCATTAGACCACGTTTTCTGTAGATATTTTTCTATACGCCAAGTATAGAGTTAAATTTACCATGCAATGTGTGATTTTTAACTGCGATCTCAAAAAGATGCTTACTGAGTAAATGGATCCAACTGAACAAACAAAACTCTGTCTCTTTATATTACGGGGTTTCACCACCATGCCAAAAGGAAAGACTACTATTTGAGAAATCATCTGTGCTCATGGAGGATAACTGGAACAACAAATAAAATTAATTTCGAGACACACCCAAGTCTTTATTGTTGATGACGCACGTTGTTTAACTGAGCGCCGAGCTGGAGACAGCGGGAGACATAGTCTGGCACAAAGCGCGAGACTGGGGGGAGGGGGAGGGGTGTTGTGCTTTATTTACGAGGGGTAGTTTATTTTTTTCTGTTCGTCTCGCTCTCCGCGCTTAGCTTAATAACGTACGGTTCAATCAGCTTTCGTAGAAGAAGAAAAATATATTTATATAGGAATAATTTTATGGATAATAAAGTTATTGGGATAGATAACAGATCAAACAATAAATTGCCAACTGATATCATAAAGACTTTTGTTCTTGGGCCATCGTAGTTTAAACAAAAATAAAACAGAAACAGCGGTGATAAACATTGTGAGCTTTCGTATTTTTGTATAAACTTGACGTTTTCTATGCTTAAAAGCTGGCTTAAGGTCTTGTATAAACCATGTTTCTTTTATCTTGCAATGATAATCTAACATGAAACAGTTTCATTTTTATTTATTTATTTATTTTAGTATTTGATTACTATTTTAGCAACGCTCTTTTGAAATTGTTCGTTGTCTTTTGCCTTAAGTTGCGGACACTTGAATCCAGAGCTTTCGCATTTTTAATATCACCACCACAATAGGAACTAGACGTACTGAACAGTAGAGAACTGCTCAAGTTAACAACCTTTCCCCTTAATTTTCATTTGCACTTTTCAACATGTTCAAAATGGCTGCAAGATCAGCTCGTCTTGGATCAGGGATGATATCTAACGAGTTTTCAGTTGAAGTTTTCCCGTATACTCACGAACACTGCTAACATTGCACAACGGGTCAGAGATGGATGTTGCGTGACCGGAAGATTGCCGAGAAGTAAGAAATAGGAATGGGGCGAGAGAGGTAATGCTGGTCACGCAATGGTAATGGCGACTAGTACAGGGAAAATAATGTAAAGACTTTAGAAAGCTCTCTCTTTCCATTAGCAACTCTATGATAATGGCCTCCGTGACATTAACAAACCGGTAAGTGTACAGTTGCCTTGAGGCCTTAACAAAACTGTGAAAGGTTGGCATTTATGTTCGCAAAGTTACTTGCTTTGACTGCCTCAGTGATTTCCAGCATGCGAACAAAGAATCGTGCTTTTTTACATGTGGGAATTAAGAGTTACGGTAAATAATACAAGTGAAATGGTAGGATTTAGTTCTGCAAGTGCACATTCTCGACAGAGAGTGATTAGCATATGAATATATTTAGATGTATCTACTACTTGCACTACGTACGTATCAACGGTGTCATCATGAATTTGATAATTTCAGCTAAAAAAATAATGTGCCAAGATTTTAGAGGAACGTTTTAGACAACTGAAAGAATCAGAGTCATGCAAAGCATTGAATATAATCAGTGAATAATTTATTTTACTGCCTTGAAATTTGCTACACATGAGGATTTCAACCTTCTTCAACTCATTGGTGAAACATTTGGAGTCCTAGCTTTCTCTCCCCTATCATCAACTCACCTCACATCCACTCAGTAAACAAATCTGTCTTTTGCTTGTTGATAAAATAGTTGGGGCAGGGGTGGGGCGCGGGGAGCTAAAGTTACCTGTTTTTTTTTTTCATTTTTGCCCCCCGCCCCCACTGTGTCTCTGGATATCCCTACTTGTCCCATCCTCGGAGACCCAGGACTTGAGACTTGTCTCAGGCCTCAGAGATTCATGTATCATTCCTTGTAAGGACACATGAAATGACTCATAGGCCTGCTGCCTTCTGATTGGCCAGAAAAACACAAAAGGTTTCTGGCACCAATCAAAAGTCAGAATGACAGCAACTCTTTGGAACTGGTCTGGTAAGACATTGTCCCCAGGGGCCGTTCTTTACTTTTCTTCGTGCCATATTTTTCCGCCCATTTTGCCTTTCCCTCACCCTCACTATCTACCCCTGGGTCTCGGAGGATGTACTTGTCCACCCAATGATCCCAGAAATCTCTGCACCCAAAACTTATTGTTCCTAGAGTTTCTGAAGTGGGAAATTTGGATAAGCATTCCCCACCGCCCACATCAACCGTGACTTAATAGCCCAGTGGACCAAGTGTTGGAAGATTTAGCCATAAAAACTAAAATAATAATATTATTATTTCTGTCAATAACTGCAGGGAATTAAAGAACAAGGCTACTGGTATTGATATCCGAGTACCACAACATGAACATATTTCTGGCCCACTTGGTGGAAATGTCTCGTACCACGTGATTGTTGTGACACGATTGTTCTACTTCAAAACTCCAGGTAAACATAAGGAGTCTGATGTTGTACAGTTCATGGTAAGTAGACATTGTTTGGACTGTTTATCTTTGAAATTATAAGTAGTTGAAGTCTTCTCAACTCTCAGGCAAACAGTTAACTAGTTTTAAAACCAAGTTTCCAAAAACTGGGTGTTCGGTAGCCAAAAAGACACCAAGATTCTTACTTGACTTAGAACTTTGCATTGTTTTGGGAAGTTAATTTGACTAATGTTAGGGTTCGTACAGAGTCTTGAATCATTGAAAAAGTCTTGAAATTTGCCCAGCAGTTCCCCAGACCTGTAAAAAGCCTGGAAAATAGAGATAAAGTTTGGAAAAACACTGAAAAGTCTTGAGCAGTTTTTCAAAGCTACAACAAGTGCTATACATGTATAAGTGAATTTTGTTTTCGTTTTGGTCAAAGTTTTATTTAATCTTGCCCACACCTTTTGCAGTGCATTGTGAAAAAAGTTAAAAGCTTTGTTCTTGGGTGTTTTAAGGTCTCTCTATCACTTATTTGATAACCTTGAGTCTGGAAAAAGAAAATATTGTTTTCGAAAAAAGTCTTGAATTTTGGATTCAAAAAATCTACATGTATATGAACCATGTG